>OMPL01109690.1:0-10717 GCA_900312945.1 Merluccius capensis | reverse complement strand
TAAACTTAACAAAATGTATAATTACAATTTGTATAAAGTGTTGCATACAAATGTGTCACAATTTTCCATGTTTTCACAAGTGACAGTGGCATTTGAAAGAAAGAAAGAAAGAAAGAAAGAAAGAAAGAAAGAAAGACAGACAGACAGACAGACAGACAGACAGACAGACAGACAGACAGACAGACAGACAGACAGACACATAGGCTTACACTCTGGCCATCCATCTTGCATCCATGTCTGGTTTTCCATTTCTTAATCTGTGAAACGTAACAAGGGCCTTATAGACGCTTTGACAGGGTATCCCGAAGTACCTGACGAAGGCAACATTTACAGCCGTTAGCCATTTCAGATGTGTCTTTCTCCATGTTTTTATTTCTTGGCAATTGTAGCTTGTGTTCCTTGACAAAAACTCTCTTACTTTATAATGTTTAATACTAGGCCTACTCCGTGGTCGCCATTGCAAAGGAAACAGCGCCATCTAGTGGTCAATGTTTGTAAGGCGCTGCTGCATGGGGCGACATCAGCCTCAGCGGCAACAAAATGAAAAAGTTATGTTTGTTGACTTGAAACGCAACGACTTTATGTGGCCTGTGGGTTTGGGGCTCTCTCTCTCTCTCTCTCTCTCTCTCTGTTTCTCTTCCTACACATTCTCTCTTTCCTCGCATCTCTGACGTCACCTAATTGGGTTGGTACAGGTTGCCAATTAAGAGCAGCCAGGCAGGTGTAAAGGCACCCGGGGTCCTCATGCCGGTAGCCGTCTACTGTAGCCCGCTGCTAACGGGTTTTGGGTGCAGCAGTGTCGTGAGTGGAGTGACAAGTGTGGATCAGGTACACTTTATCCCAGCTGTTTTATCTTGAGCGTATCCTCTCATGTTTGATGTGTTGATGGTAATGAGGTTCCATTATTATCTTTGCCAGCGTTCAGCAGCGTGGAAGGCGAAACGCAAACCAGCGCCTACTCACCCACTGCTAGACTGCAGAGAAGGTATGTTTCGATGTATGCGGTCGACCAGGGCCGGCTCTAGGCATAGGCGACATAGGCGGTCGCCTAGGGCGCCATCTGCTGGAGGGGCGCCGCGAGGCACCCTTGGGCGCCCGTAGGTCGTAGGTCCGACGGTCGACTACTAGGAGCATAGAGCACGGGTCTCTTGTTTCCTTTTGTTTTATAGACGTGTTTTTTTTCTTTTGCCCCTAGCCAGTGGACTGTATAGAAGTGTTTGTGAGGTTATTGTGACCACTGGCTAGCGGGGCCCCCTTTCTGTTTAAATTACATTTTCTTTTTTCTCTTGTCATCCCCTGCCCATATTAGCCTTGGTTTGGGTTGGGCCCATAGAATCAGACTCCAGATGTTTCAGCTTTTCTCTTGTTCTCACTGCTACTTGAATAATGTGTGCAGTGTAAAGTGTACAGTACCTGAGATTGCTCAAAGAGTGTGGTTGCAGTGGTGTATAAGCTTGCAGTGTGAGTTCCTATTCATAAGTGGTGTGCCCAAATCACGTGTGATATTGAAACTGAGGTCAGGCTGTTTTCTGTTTGCCCACCCAAGGCTTGACCCTTTGTTGTCCATTATGTGTGTGTCCTATTTATTAACCACCAGTGACTAACTTTTAGTTAACAAAGTAATGGCGAGATGGCGAGGAGAATGTCTTGCCAGCATTACTCTTAGGCAGAGATGGCATGCCCCAAGACGAAATGAGCAAATCGGTGATATCGTCGTCGTCAAAGACGATGTTCCTTGCAATGAATTGAAACTTGGCAGGGTTGTTGACGTATATAAGGATGGCAACGGACTTGTGCGAAATGTTACCATACAGATAGGAGGACGAAAGTTAGCGAAAGTAGGTGAACGCCTCAGCAAGCCATCCATTGTTGAATGTCCCATTCTAGTAGAAAGCAGCTAAAAGGCCTGCCTCTCAAGTTGGATGCTCTAAGTGAATCCAAGGGTTTTTGGAAATTACCATTGATTTATTGTTGCAAGCCGTTTGGTATAGTCAGTATTTGCATATTTGGTCATAAATCAAAGGGTAATTGGGTGGGAGTGTAACTGGCGCTGGTAAGCATATTGTATATGTGTTGCTATGACAACGTCAGACATCAATAACGAGCATGATGGTTTTGTGCCTTTTTTCAAACTGAATTAGATTTACTCTGTAATGTTTATTTGTGAGTGAGACTCTTGTTATTTTGCCTTTACAGTTTTTATGTTGATTAAAAATGATGCGATTGGGAGTCATGTGATCAGCGCTTGAGGTTCAACATGGATGTTTAGTTCACAGTAAACGAAGTGCAGGAAACTGGTGCACATTCGTTTCTACTTCAAGATTCTTGTGTTAATACAGTGGTACAGAAATATGTTAACAGGAGTACTGCAATTGCCTTTGAATTGGGGCTACTTTGGAAGAGTAATTGTGACAGTAAGGCCTAAAAAAAAAAGAAAAGTTTGGTTCCTGTTGGTTGTCAGTTGAGGTCATCGGTAGGTAGGAATTTATTTTATTTTTCCAGTGGCAGCGAGTGATGGGTAGATTTTTTTTTTTTTAAATGTTTTGCAGCAGCAATGGATACTCCCAGCATGTTACACACACACACATTTTTATATGAACAAAATATGTAGTCAATACGAATGCTTCAATTAAAATGTGCTGATTTTAAATGTGTGTACTTTTGTCTACTCCTAAAAACTAGTTCTGGACCATTGGCATTGAAGACATCTCAAGCAATATTTCATAAATAACTTTAATAGTATCAACTCTTACAATACTCTGTACAATGTATATGTACAAACCTACAAAACGTTGAACAAACGTTAAACAAGGTAGCGAGACAGCATCCAATCAACCCGGAAAATGTTATAGAACCATGAACGACTCCGAAGCTGTTTAGTTAAAGTGTAACTCTGGTGTTCTGCGACTCATAGCCCTGTTGTCCAACATTACTGCCTGCTATAGGAAAAACAATGAGAACATTTGGTACAACTCAGAGCAAATAGTGGTCTGGCAGCTAAACCTATTCATGGGACATTAAAACCGAAACTGAAACAAAAGCCAACTGGCCCATTAAGTAAGCTTTAGCTTCCGGGTCACTATTCGCTCTATATTGTACAAAATGTTCTCGTTGTTTTTCCTACAGACAGCACATGGTGACCTCGAACAACAGGGCTATGGGTTGAATAACACTGGAGTTACACTTTAAGTTAAATTAAGGAAAATACAACTGCAGGGCCTCTTTAAACCACATGAACACTGCTCATTTCTGCTTGCCATAGGGTCTGTCCACAATGTGCTTTTTTCCAGCCCCAATACAAATGTGGCAGCAGGGCAAGACCATTTTAAATTTCAATAACAGGGCTGGGCATGTGTTGCCCAGAGGCCCGCCACAGTGTGCACAGAGATCTTGCCTCCCAAAAGGTGCCCGGTAGTAGGCCAGCTCTATGGGATCACAGCCTGACCTGCACAGTTGATGAAAGTTGATGTTTAGGCTCCAGGATGTAACTCCCACATGTGTAATCCATGCCATCATCTGACAGGGCCCCTGCCAGTGTGGCCTGGTGGCGAGAGGAGAGGAGGCGCATTGAGTATATCACTCTTGGTAACTTTAGAGCATTCGCAGCCGACTACTGCCCGTGCATATTGAGCAGTAAACAGCCCAGACTCTTTCTGCTGCTTCTCCAGTGCGTCCGACAAGAAGAAGTCAACGGACGCAGCTTGTTTGTGTTTGTGGGGCAGAACTTGCGTGTCTTCCTCTCACCTGACGGTGGCGGTGTTGAGCCGCATCCAGACGACATACAGTCTGCTCTACGTAGAGCTGGGAACTCACCGTCCATGTCGCTCATGTCACTCAGTCGTCTCGTACCACCACACCGAAAAGTTTCAATGCAATGTCTGTCTCTCTCTGAACAAAGCTGCTCTCTCTACTACACGCTTGATTTTTTCTTTTATTTTCTTCATGTAAAACGCGATGAGAAATGAAGGCTTGTACGATTTATTTATTTTTTACATAGGCCTAACAGTGAATGAGCTATCCGGATGAGCATTCACTGTTTGTTTTCTGCAGAGGGGAACCGTCAGGGACCTCTGATATTCTAATTTTATTTGATGAATTCATAATTTGACAAACATCTAAACAAAAATGTTTCTGAGGAAATAAACCCTTCAAACCTGCCTATGTACTTGGTGTATGAATGTGAAGGGTTAAATGAAAGAAGCCCCTCTGTCAGCCTATCAGAATATTGCTGACTGCAGTTGTTGGGTAGGAAAATGCTGTGCAGCTTTGTGAGTGGTGCTCCCGCTATCATTTCACAGAGGGTCGAGTCATAATAATTCAATGAGACTCATTTCAATTTACAGTAAAATTGACCAGTCTTCCTTCTGAATGTGTGGGCTTTGCTATCGTTAACTTTATTACAACTTTCGCCCGCTGTGAGGGACACGAATCACAAGCTATTCACTATGGGTCCGGTCCATTTAGGTGTAGCTCATCACATTCACTATGGGTCCGGTTCATTTAGGTGTAGCTCATCACATTCACTATGGGTCCGTTCCATTTAGGTGTAGCTCATCACATTCACTATGGGTCCGAGTTTGATAGGAAAATTTTGATTTTTATTCAACATTAAGGTAGGCCTGCACATTTGGACCAAAGGGGCAATTGTGCTGCCAGCAAAACAGGTTATTTTCAGTAGAAAATAATAGTGCAATGTCAAAGCGTAGAGCAGCCTGTAGTTAAGGCAGGATTAACGTGTGTGCGTGTGTGAGAGAGAGAGAGGAGAGAGAGAGAGAGAGAGAGAGAGAGAGAGAGAGAGAGCATGGAATAGGTGTTTGTTTGGTTGGGTCCAGCCCACAGAGCTTTTGCTCAGCTATAATCTGGCCCCTGGCTCAAATGAATTGATGACCCCTGCTGTAGGTTCTCAAAAAGAGGAACAACTAAAAAGTGTAGCCTATATATTTTTGATTTTGTGCAAGCAAGTACAAACAAGTGACTTTGATTAAGGACTTTGTCACATGGCGCATATTTTAATATCATATGTTAGTTGCTAACACATTTTGGGCTCCCCTGCTCCGCCTCCCTGCTCCCCCCCGTGTAAAAACCCTTTAAGATGTTAAAGCTATAAAATCACTGGCATAGCATTTTTTGTAAATACATTTGATTGAGTCATGACTTGATGCATCCCTGCCTTCGAATGCTGCCTATTAGACATTTGGGAAACAGCCGGATCACGATATCGTGCACTACTTAATACCCATAATGCAGCGTAAAAGAAGTGCACACTTATTTTTTTGTACTATATCCCATGATGCATAGTGGTTTTCATTGTCCAATAGAGATGGTCCGGCACATACAAATTATTTCTGCAAATGAGATTGGAAACGACTGTTTCCTGAACGTGTCGGCTTGTTTATATGACCAATATGCATCACGCTGATGAACTTCCAGCTAAGTTCCCCCCATACTTATTCCCTAAATGGTGTATTATATAGTGTTCACTATATAGGGAAGTCCAAGTCCTTTTAAATCTACTGCAATAACCAATCATTGGTTGCCAATTAAACCACATTTATTTTGAATCCAAATCAGAGCCCAATTGATTATAATGCCCTATTTAGTCACATACCTGGGGAAATGAGGGTGATAAATACTATACATTATGATAGAATAAATATATTATTTATTAACGACTTATGACAAAATAAAAAACTTGAATACAATAAAACATATTATCAATAATAATAATAAAATTATACAAATAAAGCATACAATATATCAGAACAATAACTTGCACTACTTATACTCCTACACTACTTATACTACTACATTATGACAACACATTATACTTATACTATATACACTATTTACACAACTTACTACTATACTATTCTGTACAATTAATTCCTATTTAAGACAAGTGTTTATTGATCTTGTTGACAGTCCTCTGGTCCCCCATGGGTCTCTCCACCTACACAACATCAAAAAGACAAAATAAGCCCAAACGATTTCAATCAATAACATTTTGTACGGTTTTGGTATCAAACATTCAAGGCAGGATGGTACCATCAGCTCCATATGACTCCTGGTTCTTGACCTAGGAGTTCATGGTCTCCCTCTTTGCTCAACTAGTATATAAGTAAATAAGACAGTGTGACAGTGGTTCAGTAAGTGTTGCAGTGGGTTTGACTTGAGCTGAGATCACATTCCTCAAATCAATGAGACATTAAGTATTATATCTGATAATTAATGATTATCATGTGTGTTGAGGTACATCTATAAGGGTCTACCGTAACAACGTACCTCAGTGTGTCCATCCCAGCTGCATCACCCTGCTCTCCAACGAGGGGAGCCAGAGAAAGCAGTGGACAGGTTATTGATTATTCATTTAAATTGCATTATTATGAGGTCAATAAGGATAGTTTTTAATATGACAGTATCATGACTAATTGTATTGGTTTAAAGACTCTTGAACTCAACAGCATATGAGCTCCAGAAGGCTAGCCTACCTCCATTTTTTCGTAATTTGCAGGAAGTCCATGTAGGAATCACTTAGTCCAGATAATCAGGGGCAGGGCAGCAACAGCAGTAGATGGTTTTCAGCACTGCCGTGAAGAACCACTTTACTCTGCTCTGCTTCTTGGTTTTTTTGGGTGAAAATGACACCAAAAAAGGAAGTTGAAGTTTAAAACAAAAACATGAGGAGACTAATGCTTTAGACTTCTGACAAACCTATTTGGATATCTGCTATGTCTGGGTGGACCTCCACAGTCTTGATGGCAACCTCGGAAACGGTAGGTGTGGATGAAGTTCTGCAAAATCATCAAAGAGCAAGAGAAAATGATTTTAATAGATTGCAACTCAATCAACCAATCCACCAATCTTGATTAAAAGACAATGAAATGGTGCATGAGAAATGAGAATCAGAAAGCAAGCCTACCTCTGTATGCCAACTGAGACTGTGACATCCTCAACCATCATTTTCTCAGATGACTTGGTCAGATCCCACAGAGATGTAGGTGTGGAAGAATACCTGCAAATCAAAGTTAATCAATATGTTGTCCCCAAAATGATCAGTTTACTCTTGTTTATTGCTAGTGTAATACCCATTGTTACACACAGGTTATTGATTATTCATTTAAATTGCATTATTATGAGGTCAATATCCTTATTGACCTCATAATAATGCAATTTAAATGAATAATCAATAACCTGTGTGTAACAATAGTTTTAAATGGTGAGCCTTTAATTTGACAGTATCATGACTGCAATTGTATTGGTTTAAAGACTCTTGAACTCAACAGCATATGAGCTCCAGAAGGCTAGCCTACCTGAACATCTCAGAGGCTAAGGATGAGTTTAAAAGGTCATCCCACCAGTTCTGCATTGTACTGGTGTCAGAAGAGGTCCTGTAGGGAATGAATGTTGAATGCAGAATATTAGGAATCAACTCATCAGTGGATCTAGGAAGCATTGGAGAGTGAATGGCACACATACCCTTTGCCACTGTCTGTGGTGTCAACCATGGGCGTCTGGTCCTCTGACACAGAAGGTGTGTGGCTCACAGGTGGAGATGGTTTTGTCTCCTTCTCCAAGCTGCTGCTGATGTGGTGGTCCACACTGGGCTCACGGCAGTTGCTGTCCACTCTGGGTTCAGGGCAGCAGCTGCTTTGGTGGTCCCCACTGGGCTCAGGGCAGCAGCTGCTTTGGTGGTCCACACTGGGTTCAGGGCAGCAGCTGCAGTGGTGGTCCCCACTGGGCTCAGGGCAGCAGCTGCTGTGGTGGTCCCCACTGGGCTCAGGGCAGCTGCTGTTGTGGTGGACCCCTCTCTCCAGGCTGCTGATGAAGGGGTGCTCCAGCAGTGCACGTGGTGTGATTCGCTGGTTGGAATCCAGCTGGAGCATCCTCTTCATCAGGTCTATGAAGCTGGGCGGAATAGGTTGACCTGGCACATTTCCTGCCTTTGGCTAAAAAATTATAAATGTTTTAGATGATGGGACACAACATGGCCACTTCATTAAAGTCCACAACGTTAATGGATCAACACCTACTTGGAGAACCTCCTCCAGCGAGCTGAAATGGAACCGCCTGGTTCGGCGCAGCGAGAGCCCCCAGATCATCCCATGGGGACTGAAAAAAAGCCTCTGTTTTAGTTAAGTTATATTGACCTGTAAATACAGTAAGGCAGACACACAGACACATGTAGTGATACCTTGAGTCTCCAGACCGATCCTTTGGTGAAACACAAATGTGTTCTGATGCCGTGGTCCAGCATCAGGAAGCTCACCGAGAGTCTTTCAGATGTATCGCCACTGAAACAAAACAGAACGCCCCCTTCCAGTTAGCAATCAGCGATATAACTTAATGCATCATATGTTGCATTGGATTGTGGAAATATATTATTTTTTCATTTAAAAAATATTTTCAATGATCCCCACGAGTCAGACTTGTCATTTGGACTTTGTCCTAGTGTAAAAGGTTTTTTGGTTAAATCACTTTGAAATAGACTCACCATATCGTATTTCGTGTTGCCGGGATAAATTGGGAAGCCGATTAACAATTCTGCCACCACGCAACCCAGGGACCAATCAGGCCTGTAAACGGGAGCCCCAGCATGATCTCTGGGGATCTGGAATAGAAGAAAGACAGGAAATTGGAGTAACCATTGTAACCAATAAGAACCAAGTCAGGATTGCTGTCAGTTACTCACCTGTACCAGAGGGTCTGCATGCCCATGCCAATTTCAATCTGGGACACATGACGGGATAAGCCAAAGTCAATCAGTTTGACTTTCATGCCCGGTCATGTCAACATGATGTTTTCAGGCTTCAGGTCCGCGTGAATGATCCCAATGGTACTGAGGTAGTCCAGGGCTGTGGCCAGCTGAAAATACATTAATCCATTATTACTTTATGACCGTTAAGGACGACTATGTTAACATTTCTTTTAATCAAATTCTTCTTTAAGTAATGCTATCTACATTTTATTTATTTTTGGTTCAGTCTTAAAAGTACCAAAGAGCAAAGTCTGATGACTAAATCCAATGTATTTTACGCAATAAGATGCACTCATGTAACACTATTTCTGTTTAGTGTCACAGCCCGGCTCTTGACTGTGGCAAAGATGGGAGACCAGACTATAGAGTGAAATTATCTTAACCATTTATTCACAACTCAAGACTATAAACAGAAAATGTATATACATGTCAGTAATCAGTAGTGTAAGCATGTGTGTGAGTGTGTGGCGAATAAAAGCAATGGCTGCAGCAGCAAGAGCAAGAGAGAGATCTGCAGAAGGGTGGGCCTTATATAGACACCACACCAGCCCAGGTGTCTCATCAAGAAGATGACCCTCCCATGACCTGGAACCTGCAAAGGAAGAGCAAAGCAGCAAAGAACACAGAGGCCCCTAGTGGAGTGGTGGGGTCGTCACACCTCCCCCCTTAAAAACGGGATTCCCACCAGGAATGCCGGCCAGCCACAACTACACCAAATTTAATTAAATGATCTACTCATACCCACTATAGAGAATAAATGCACTATTTTTTTTCAGAAGTATAGCCCTCATTTTTAGCCAAATATGTACAAAGAATCCTACCAAGGACATACTAAACCACCCTCAAATAATCCAGTTCAACGATTTCTTAAATACAATCTCAGTCAACCATTTGTGTAATACTGACCCGCTCAGAAGAACATCCCTGGCCACCAAGCAGACCCCACTGTGACCCAGCAACTCCGGCGCCTGGAGAAGCAGTTTAAGAGTACAGCAAAGAGACAAGGAACCAGAAAAATTAAACATTACAGGTAAATCTAAGAGTGAGGTGCTCTCGACAAAGCATCTGCCACAACATTTCTAGAGCCTTTTATGTGACGGATGTCCAAACAGTAAGGCTGCAGGAACAAAACCCATCTCATCAATCTACGGTTTGGGCAGTGTAGAGACTGCAAAAAGGTGATAGGATTGTGATCTGTATAAACCACCAAAGGGATGCTACCAGAATCAATGTAGACTTCAAAATGCTGTAACGCCCAAATGAGTGCTAGGGTTTCCTTCTCGATGACAGAATAGTTCCTCTGAAAGGAATTACATTTCTTGGAGTAGAAAGACACCGGTCGTTCAACTCCACCATCATCACTTTGGGACAAGACAACACCTGCACCCACGTCGCTCGCATCTACATGTAGAATAAAAGGATTATCCATTCGCGGAGCAGCTAGAATGGGAGGAGAGCACAGAACAGATTTAATGTTCTCAAAAGCTTGCTGACAGGACAACGTATTTCGCTTTTCCTTTTAACAAATCTGTTAAAGGGGCTACCACAGTTGAGAAGTTTTTGAGGAAACTGCGGTAATAGCCCACCAGACCCAGAAAACGTTGCAGTTCCTTTTTATTGGCTGGCACAGGATACTTTGCTATAGCAGACACTTTCTCTTGCACTGGCCGCACTTGCCTCTGACCCACTACTTTACCAAGGTAGGTGACAGTAGCCTTAGCAAACTCACTCTTTGCCAAATTTACTATAAGACGCGCTTCACTCAGACGTTCAAACAACTTCCCGATGCGAACCAAATGCTCCTCCCAGGTATTGCTATAAACCACAACGTCATCCAAGTAAACAGCACATCCTTCAAGCCCAGACACAACAATATTCATTAACCGTTGGAACGTTGCAGGTGCATTCCGCAGTCCAAAGCTCATCACGTTGTAGAAAAAAAAGCCAGAGGGTGTTATAAAA
>OMPL01109677.1:0-14543 GCA_900312945.1 Merluccius capensis | reverse complement strand
CGCACCAGGGGGGCGCCAAAGGGGGGCGCCCCCGTCAACAATCGCACACCCCGTAATGTTTATGGGGGGCGCCAAAATTGTTGCTGCATACCCCCCTGACACTGGGTAGTTGCACCCCTGCACCTGACCTCCACCTGCTATCCCTTCCTAGAATCAGATTGGTTGTCATTGTACACTAGTATATTTATCACTATTACAACACTCGTCATGTCTTTTAATCCTTAGATTCAGCCAAGAGCCGACCAGCTAGTTCTGTTATGATTAACTCTACTACCAACACAGAGACCTTGGTGACTTCTGTTGATCTAGATACATGTAGCTCACTGGACTGTGGTGCTTCTGTTGATCTAGATACATGTAGCTCACTGGACTGTACAGCTCTGTTGATCTAGATACATGTAGCTCACTGGACTATACAGCTCTGTTGATCTCTAGATACATGTAGCTCACTGGACTGTACAGCTCTGTTGATCTCTAGATACATGTAGCTCAGTCATGACTTCACCTCCTCACGTTCTGCTACTTACCAGGTTCTCACAGCAGCTCTGGGAACAGTGAGGAACAGAATCCAGCTCCTGAGGTCCAACCTCTGACCACATAGTCAGTATTTTGTGACATCACAACATTTAAAGGATGGGTGGGAGGGTGATAATATCTTTACAGTACATTACTGCAGTATATCATCACATTCATGTATTCACAGTCATATTTTAACAGTACTCCATCACAACAATATATTTGCAGTATATCATCACAGTAATCATAATATTTTAACAATACATCATCATAGTAATATATTGACAGAAATATTTTAACATTGAGTAATAGTAATATTTTAATAATACTTCTTCACAGTAATATATTGACAGTAATATTCTAACAGTACATCATCACAGTAATATATTGACAGAAATATTTTAACAGTAAGTAATAGTAATATTTTAATAATACTTCTTCACAGTAATATATTGACAGTAATATTTTAACAGTACTTGCACAGTGATATCTTGACTCGTGATAAATGTTATAATCCTGACTTGTGTTTACTTGCTCTTTAGGGTCAAAGGTGAATTATGACGAGACTTCTCACATTCAGCTTTTCTAAACCAGCAGGGAGGGGATTGCTGATCTTTTATAATCCTCACAGGCTTGGGATTTCACCTTACTTCTGATGATATATTTGCTAAATTACAATAACATTCATACATACTTTTATTTTGAAAGCAACCATCAGTCTTTAAGAAAAGTGTAAATAGATTAAATGATTGTATACTTTACATATATCAAACTAATAAAGAAAAAAAATTAATAATACAATTAAATGGTGACTTGGATCATTTCTGTCTGGGGTCGCTGTTCTTGTAATTGATTTGATCTGTCGCTGCCCCTTGGAAACCATGGCAACACGATGTCGCCTGTGGCCATTTTGGTTTGGTTCCCGACGCTTCACCTTATAACATTTTAATATAAGATGTTTGAAATAATATTTAAAGATTCTGAATCGAGATGTTGGACAGAGACTCAATCTGAGATTTAGTCAGATTTTAATAATGGATTAATTGAATGTGTTTGCTGAAAGATAAATATGATTGTACAGTTTTGCCAGCTAGAGAATTGCATTACTGCATAGGCTAAATCAGGTTTGGCTGGTTTAGCTTTTAATGGTCTTTATTGTACACTTCATGTGATATTTTGTAGTTGGATTACATACAAACGTTTTCTTCATTATCCACATGTTTAAATCCCTGTTCTCTTGCTTTTCAATAATCTTACTAGGTTGTTAGGTTAGGTAAATATCTTCAACATCATTTAAACTTAATGACACAACTAAATTCCTCAGCTAGTAGTCTCCATACGAAATGGTCTGACTGGTTTTTGAGACTGCCTGGGCGATCTGATTGGCTGCCTGGGTCACATGGTCTGACTCAGGGTTGTTTGGCTCTGGAAAGCCCCAGGTAGCTGCAGCTTGGTGACCAGCCAGAGACCAGCAGCACTAAAACACCAACAACCTGTACAAACTACCACATAAAACCACATTTTAAATATTAACAACAAGCCTTTGACCCCCATCGTTGTGTTGTTGTGTAGGGAAAGTGACGTTATTGTGCTGTGTTGTATTGTGTACTAAGTGACATTATTGTGTTGTATTTTGTATTAAAAGTGAAATTATTGTCTTGTATTGTGTACTAAATGACATTAGTGTGTTGTGTTGTATTTTGTATTACCAGTTTTACTGTTGATTTAAAAGCCAATGGTACAGTCCTGACACCGACCCCCGTGACCCCGCCCACCAGCTCCTCCTCCGCCACCACAGCAGGGGCCTGGACCTCTTCATTACTGCCTACCTCAGAGCCCCCCACCACCACAACCCTCTACATCCTGGAGGAGATGGTAAACGGCTGTTCAAAAGGCAGATCCCCCACAAAAGCAGCCGGGCCAGACTCTGTCTCTCCCTCCACCCTGAAGCACTGTCTGATCAGCTGTCTCCGGTGTTCACAGACGTCTTCAACACGTCTGGAGACGCGCCACGTGCCAGCCTGCTTCAAGACCTCCACCATCATCCCCGTCCCCAAAAAAACAAAGATCACAGGAATGAATGACGACCCGTCTCCCTGACCTCTGTGGCCATGAAGTCTTTTGAGAGCCATGTTCTGTCTCACCTTAAAACCCTCACCGACCAACTTCTGGACCCCCTGCAGTTCGCCGGCAGTCAACAGCCCCTGACACAGACTCTTAACCTTGCCCCCCCACCCATAGAGCCTATGCGTTACTTTAACGCACATATTTGTTACATACTGTATTTGTTATTGTAATATTTCTTTCTTATATTTATATCTTGATAGTACCTGTATATTGTATGATTGTCACTGTGTCCATGGTTACGCACAAACTTCACTTACTTACTCCACTATATCTCTACATAGCCAATAGTTGTTTGCTGCTATATTAATGTTCAGGATATCATCTAAAGCCCCTTTAAGCACACCAATCTCCTCTTATCCAACATCTCCTCTATTACCTGTCCATTGTTATCTGTTCTCACTTCCCCACAGTGTGTTATGTGCATTAAAATCGCCACACCACACAATATGAGATCTTGTCTTGGTCCTCTATTGCTTCTAGTTTGTTTATCTTTAATCTCTTACACAAGTTATCCTCTTCAACACTGCCAGTTTTTTGCCGAAAATAACATACCCAAATTGAACAGACTATATCTCCACAACTACAAGGGCTTTTAAGTTAATCGTGGTACCAAAAGAAAGATAACATCTGAGAGATTATTGTGAGATTGTTTGAAAGTGAATCATAATGTGGATGCTACTGGATCAGAGTGACTACATCTAGAACACAGAATTTAAATGGAAGATTTAATTTCTGCCTGAAATAGGCCTAAATGTAATGTTTTAGTGTGAATAACACCTAGTGCATTATCAGTTAGCGGCCCTATATTACTATAGGGCCATAGCACAACCTCTGATGAGGGCCTGGATCAGGATTTGATGCCAATAAAATGAAGTAGAGCAAAGATAGAGATGTTTTCATAGAGATAGGTTTCCAAATAAAACGATAAATCCAATGAAAACCAATGCAAAAATGACAATACAAACATGATAGACAGACAGGTGAATATCTTGAGAACCCATTGTTCAATTTTAACATTTGGCCCCTTTATTGAAAGGTCAGGGACAATAGAATTAGTTTATTTATAGAATGACACCAAGCCCAACCATGACTACTTTCTCACATGTTTAAATGCCTTACGAAGGCTTTCGTCTGCCCGGATACGGGCGGTCTCGAGATGAAGAGCTCACAGTTCACAACCACACGTCCCTGGCTTCCCAACCCCACTTCCACTGCTATATTCCTGTTCATTTCATGTACCTACCACTCTGTAGGGAATACCCTGCTTTACACATGTGGCACATCCCCCTCCACCCCCATCCTCTCTGTCCCATCTAGTGGTTACATATCCACGTTGAACACATTCCTCTCATCCATTGGTTTACTTCCTATTTGAACGAATATCATGGACAGACTCCAAGTCAGGTGATGCTAAAACGAGTTTTTGATTGGTTTGCGTTATAGACATTAGCCATCGTCCCCATTTCAATAGCCAACGGCAATGTACTCCCTAGCATTTGCCAAGTCAATTTATGAAACGTAATATTAGTTTTCATAAAAGTGTGACCGACTTGAGACTGCCAACGAACGAACGTGTTCAGAAAAAAAAAAATATGATTAATGATATATATTAAACAGGTAGTCACAGAGCCATTGAAAGAGATGGCAGTCTCTTTCAATGGCTCTGGTCTATCACTGAGGGTCGATCAGCGGTAACGATGCGTGCGTCCTCCCGCGAGAGGGCGCAGCGTTGCCAGGGTGGTTCCTATGGTTCCAACGGCCCTCTGACGTGCTCTCTTCTGATTGGCTCACAGGTATCCAAAACAAGTGACGGTTTACCCGGAAATGAATGATTGCGTTGCGGTTGCCTCTGAAATTAAAACCGAAAGACTATTTAGAACAAGGTATTGGTGTATTTCTAATATAAGCTACAAAACCAGTCGCGATTTAGCCAGACTGTGACCTTCAAAAGCGAACATGAACAGGTTCACACTGCTTGTGTTACATTGTCTCTTCGTGGTACGAGTCACAAGCTGGAATGAAGGTTGGTTGGCGACTACATTATTCACGTATACCAAAAAATGCGTTTGAGTTGAAGTCCACCACTGTACGTGCGTCCATCACTATTCTGTTGTTGGTGATGTTGTTGTAGTAGTGATGGGTGTGTCCCTCCGCCAGGCCCAGGCAGCGTGCTGCTGCGGGACGTCCAGGTGCTGACCCTGCAGAAGGACCGCTTCACCGCGGGCGGCCGCTCCGCCCCGGTGCCGCAGCTCCGGTGCCTGGGCGGCTCGGCGGGATGCGGGGCGTTTGTCCCGGAGGCGGTCCAGTGTCACAACAAAGGCTGGGATGGAGTCGACGTGCAGGTGAGGCACTTCAGGCCAAAAAAAAGAAGTTATATTTATATATCTGGCCGTAATCGTAATGCGTTAAGCGCGACGACGCGGGGTGAACCGAACTGAACAGAACCAGAACCAGAAACGGAGGCGCGAGACGAATTAGAGACGGGCAATAGAGGTCATTTCAAAGATGACGTCGTTTTATTGTTATGTTTACGTCTTTGTTTTTTGTCGTCTTTTTTCTTCCTCATTGTCTTGCTTGTATGTCTACAAGTGGGAGTGCAAGACCGATATGGACAACTCCTACCGGTTTGGTCGCATTGAGGTGAGCTGCGAGGGCTACAGCCACCCAGGAGATGCCTACATCCTGAGGGGCTCCTGCGGCCTGGAGTACACCCTGGAGCTGACTGCAGAAGGGAGGGCCAGAGGGTCCGGGTCCCACCATGGATCCAAGCAGTCTGGTGGTATGGAGACCCTGGGAGTGTATTTGCAACCGTGTGGATGATGAGCAGGGCCATACATATCTCAGCGCCTTTTATTATACGGTGATGGCTGAGCGAAATATGTTTCGCAAACCATGTTGCTGAAGTCTTCCTAGTATGCCTTGTGATGCCACAGGTACATGCAAGTACGTTTGGAGCGGATAGAGACACTGCCTTGTGTTGGACACGATGCATTGAAAGTGACATGTGTAACATAGTGTAGCTTTAAATAAATTGAAAGATATTTTAAAGATATATAGATTTCTGATTAGAATATATTATTTGTGTGTTTTTACGAAATTTAAAATGAAAACAAAAGTTCCTTTGTTCTTAGGCTTTGGGGATTTCGCCTCCAACTTTTTTAGCGGCTTCTCTGGCAACAAGCGTCAACACCATGGCAACCATCAGCAGCATCAGAGCTCGTCGTCATTTGGCAGTGAGGGCTCAGGTAGCATGCTGGGAGTCGGCATCCTGCTACTGCTAGCCTACGGTGTCTACAAGCTCTTCCTCAGTGGAAACTCGGCCCAGGGTGGCCATCAGCAACCGGGCACAGGTTTTCCCACAGGGCATGATGACAGTCACTATGCCAACGGACCCCCGCCTCCAGGCTTTAAACCCAACTTTGCAGGTAAGTAGTACCTATGGAACTCTGTGTAGACTGATTGTTTTAATGTGATTGTCTTTTGTACAGCCTATTTTGTAATGAAACGATGTTGAGGATCTCAATCAAAGAGGCTCTGCCATTCATGGTGCTGTTTCAGTAAACCTTAAGAGCATGCTTAGGCTGTTTCTATCAATTTTCTGGTGAGCAAACTGGTGGCCGATAAAATGTAAGTAATCAGGGGCATTCAATCTGGTCGTCATATCTTGAATTTGTGTAGCAAAGTAAAGTGTTTTACGTGATTAAAAGGCAAACCAAAGGCATGAACAGCCGACCGCGACCCAGAAAGTCAGCAAAATACATCTAAGTTTTCGAGTTATGTTTTTTGAGAAATGTTCAAATAATTTAGTCTAACAGTACACTATGCTCCGGCTCAGACTCTCTTCGCACCAACATTCCTGGTGAGCATAGGAGAGCTTTGCTTTGAGTAGTAGTAGTAGTAGTAGTAGTAGTAGTAGAGTAAATCTTTAATGTTCCCAAGGGGCAATGGTCCCTCAAATCTGTAAATGATTTATCTCCACCTGAGCATTGTTTGAATGCGACAAAGATCCTGGTGTCTGCTTTAGGTTCCTCTGCAGGCTACCCGGGTGCACCTCCTCCAAGCTATGGCTTCCAGAGTGATTACAGCTCTGGGAGACAGCATTATCCACGGCAGCACAACGACACACCAGGAACAGGTGGAGGCAGCTTCTGGACTGGGCTTGGAACAGGAGGAGCACTTGGATACCTTTTTGGAAGTCAAAGGTTAGTGGAACGCTATTGACAAAAAACATATACGAGCCACATATATGAAGGTTATCATTTCCCAGATCTAATTGCTCTCTACAGTTATCTTTTGTTCAGTTTTAGCCTCATTTGATTAGACGGGTATATGTTTGGAGAGTTAAGAGCATCAGTTTGATTGTGTTAATTTCCAAATTACACATCTCAAATGTGGCTTAGTATTTGGCTTTCTGACTTTATTGGTGTCCCATGAATAAATAAAACACCAAATAGAACAGTGTGGTGGCTGAGTAAAGGCGAGGCACATCAATCCACTTAGAAAGGTCAACATGGCTATGGATGAGGCAAGAGAAGGCCCTTTATGGGTCATGTACATTTTATTACTATAGCCCTTAATCACAGTTGGTATCAAAGGTCTCATTGTGGATGCTACCGTGGATCCCAAATGTATGTTAGTAAATTAGTCTAAATTTTATTTAGTTTTTAAATTATAATCAATTCCACAATTTTAATTGAATATGTGGTTGAATATGTCTCTGGTTTCTGTCAATGCAAAATTAAATCCATTTAAAAATTAACTTGTGTCAATAATACATATCTGATCTGAGTTGTTTGTTCTATGCAATAGGAACCGACCTAACAGTTACAACTGCAGCCCACCCACCCACTTCCCACCTCCCACACAAGCCCCAAGTTTTAGCAGTGGGACCCGCACTGCATCAGGTACAACAGATGACAATGTTCAAATGCACTGATGCATTGGTGAAGTTAGTTACTTGTACTACTTAATACAGTAGTATGCAGGAGGATGTCTGACAATATTTCTTTATTGCAGTACTGTAATGGAACCCTGTGGATAGTGATGGTTTTCCACATAGTAGTAAAATAATGTACATGTTAATGCATTTTACAGTAATAACTCTATATAACTCTAATAATTCTTCCCAGGTGTATTTTCTTTCCCCACTACTAGTCCATTTGTGTTAGTATTTATGGTCACACACTAGAAAAGTTGTATACAAAAACAAGTTTTCACATGTCTAAAAGCAGGGGCAGAAACAATTTTGTGTTTTCTTGTTTCCAGGTTTCGGAGGAACCAAGAGACGATAATGGTCCTGTGGGCATGTGATCTCCTGTCTGCCGGCTGAGCTGCACATCAAGATAAGAAGCCAGAACCAGCTGGAACTTCAGCAAAACATCAGCAAAACAAACATATTCTTTGAGCTTGGTCAAAAAATTACCATAAACATAAGGCTCCAGTGCTATTTGGTTAATCAGAAGTCTAGGCAAAATTAGATGTTTTAATGTGATGGGTGTCAGTTATAAGACCGTATTGATATTTATACCACATTTATACTAGATTATTTATACCACAAATCAGAATACTTTTGAGGAAACAATTATGAGTGAAAATTAAGAAATAACAAGATTGACAGATAAAATAACTATTTTAATAGATATATTTTGGATTAGTCTTTGAATATATAGTTTTTAATTAAATGACAAACTCTTGTGTTTACAGATTCTTGAACAGTGATTTGTTTTCTGAAAAATATGTATTTTAAATGAAAATGTGATCTATGAAAACTGAATGTCACAATGGCCTACAACAAAACATGTAGAAACGTTTGTTTTGCATTTTCATTTAAGTTATATTTGCGGTTTCTTGTATTTTCCTATTGTGAATGTGAACAAAGCTTATAAAGCTTTGTTGTTTATAAGACATTAAGACTAAGACATTCTCTTATATTCAGTTGGGACAACTCTCAATGATTGTAAGCTTTTATTTACAAATATATGCATACAAAAGCTGTCATCTGCTGTTATTATTGTGATGTAGTTTATACAGGTAGTGCTGGGGTGAAGGATGTCTTACGTGAATTATCAATATGCCATACAAAAAGGAATCAATAGTGAGATGGTTTAGGAGCTAAGATGTTTGTGTGTATTGTGCAATTAAATGCAGGATTGGCTAAACGTAAGGGGAAAAAAAATATGAATATATATATTTCATTTTGGAAAATACAATACTTGCTGAAAAAAGAATGAAATCAGTGGTTCAACATGTACAATCACCCCATTGTTGGAGTCCAAAATAAAAGGTACAAAGTATAAAAGTATAAATATGTAAGTACTGAGTTGATAGAGGCAGTGTTTTATCCAAAGAATGAAGTTTCCTCCAGCCGGGCTATCCCTAACTGGTAAAGAACACTGTCAAGGAAATCTCCCTTCAGCTCATTGTTATGCTGATTGTTATGGTCAGTGAATAGTTGTGGAACCAACAGCAAAAGATCATGTAATGGCACCTGACGATGTGATTCGTTTGTCAAAAGAAAAATGTCTGGCCTGCTCTTAGATACTTTGGATACATCTTCGTCCTGATCTGTGCATTATGATATGATTACTTTTCGTACACAAAAGTGTTACCCATTTGCATTTCCTCCTATACAACTTGGAAACCGCTGTGCTAAATTATACCCAGTGTTTCATAGATGACATCAGAAAGGGCCTCATCGCTAGTGTTTACCGTAGCTGTCCCAGCAGCCCCTGAAGATGGGAAAGGGATTGTTTTCTCGGAGGAAGGAGTCAGTTTGCAGACTTCCGCATAAAGGTGTGCAAACTGGTCTTGTTTGTCATCATTCTCTTTCGCTGCTCCCATAGTAGCTGCTGTCACAGGCTCGGCATATATCGGTTCATTGCCCATTTCCCCTTTTTGGCTCTGAGTTAGGTGAGCTGTCCCTTGGCCTGGACTTATGTTGTCGTACACCTCTGAGTAGATAGGCTCTGAATGATTACCATGGACTGTAGAGGGCGCAAAAGATGGGTAGAAAGGACCGGGTGTTTCTGTCATGCTGGAGGTGGCAGGGGGTTTAAGAGGAAGCAAACTTGCTGGGTCGACGTACACACTTGTGACTTCCAGATGTGGATTTGAAATGATTTTATCGAGAGGCTGAGTGTACAAGCTCTCTTCTGAGTTCGAAAGAGTATTCGATTTGATTTTGAGACTGTTTTCCAAAGTAGTAGGTATGGAGGTCATATCGGGTATCTTGGGCAGAGGGGAACAGGGAAGCCTACTGGGCAATGTTGCTGCCCCATCTGGGTTTTGAAAGACTGTGTGGATGGCAAGACTGTTGGTAACAGTAGGGGAAGGTGTTTGGTGTTTGATGGCATTCTCAATGAGGCCAAACAGGACACTGGCTTGCCCAGTCTCAAATGTAAAGGTTCCTGGTCCAGAGTCGCACCGCCTGCCAGCTTCGATGGTTAAGGTGAGCTGAAGGAGGGAACATAGAGCAAGAACATTAGAGGAACATGTCACCGTTTCACCTTTGGCACAATGGTGGCTCCTACTTCCTTTTTCCTTTACATGTTTCTTCTTATACCTCTATATTAACTGTACGTTTAAATTAGAATACGATAATCATAAAATACTATACTTAGTCCCACCCCTAAATATCATTACAAATTATAAAATAACAATATTTACTAATAAGTAAAACCTGAACACAGGATTGGCCATTCAGTATACCCCACCCCCCTCCTGTTTTCAACTTGTCAAAGTGAAACTTAAGCACTAGATAAAACTACAGAACAGATTACATGGTAAGTAGGTGATTCATATTCCTTAACCCTCTTGTATTACTGTCTTTTTTCTTTGTAGCCTTTGTAACAACCTCTTGCAACATGAAAAATCCAATCATGATAAGACTGATATGACATCGATTCGTTCAGTGTGAGCCAATTAACTCATTTTGATGAACACCAAAATAATTTCTGCTCTGGAAAACCTCTGCCATCAGTGCATTTCTCCCTTACGTGATCTTTTCCATAGCGTCTCAGGAGTCGGTATGGCCAGCTCCAGATGGTCCTTGGATTCTCTGACTCCCTCAATGATAGATCTTCCTGGCCCACCTGTAACCGGTACGCCCCTTGCAGGCCGCAACGTGCTGCTGCATCAGTCTGCTGCACCACCACCGAGAACCCACCGGCTGGATGAAAAAGCATGAGGAAAATAAAACCTTTACAAAAAATGTAAGTGGCAACAAATCTGTACATTTTGTTAACTGAATTTGCCATGGGAGGGGCTGTTGAGAGGTGAAGATGTATGTGAAATCACCCCCTTCTGAAGAGGCATATATCAGATTTTCTTCCATTTGAGGCTTTGAGTTGGTGTCACACACACTTTGATTCTACAAGAAAGAGAAAACAGAATAAGGTAGGCCACAGAAATAGAAAAATAAAAAAACATTGACTAAATATAAATACAGACAGACAGACAGACAGACAGACATCACATCACGATGTACATAAATCACATTATATTTTAAGGAGTTTTGAATTAGCAGGTTTTTCCAAAGTAAAGACCAATGCCAAATATTACAACCACTACTACTACTAGCCTTGTTATCATCTACATCATGAAAGAGACTGTTTACAAAAAACTAGTTAGAATTACAGTTTTTACTACTAATTAGCAATTAGTGTAGTATGTAAGTAGGCATTAGTTACAACAATACAGCATATTGTTATCAATCGATTCATCACTTGAGAGGCTAAATGTACTGCATCTGATGCAGAAAGAAAGCACACATCCGGAAAAAAAGTACTTAACCATTGTGAAGAAATCAATGCTGGACTAGATATCTTAAATACCTCTTAGGATCTTGACTGAATGGAACCAATCAGTGTTGTGTCTCACCTGAAAGGCAATTTCGCACACCTTCTCCACCCACTCTGTACCCTCATCTTTCATGGCAGCAAACACCAGGTTTCTCTCCTCTGTCTTCACACAGAATGCTGTCATGTTGTCCTACAACAAGAATAATTAGTTTATGGTTTCAGAAAACTTTTATTAACAGCACTCGCAGTGTTTCACTGTGAATATTATATGCATCATTAAATGTATGCTATAACTAAGATGTTATACAGGCCATTCATTTCAAGGATTAAGTCTGCATTGTTTATTTAATGTGATATGCTGCATAAATGCGCAGCTGGCATAACTGAAACACGTATGTTAAAATTTGCACAGAAAAAGTGATACTTTACCACTGCATATACGTATGTATTTGTGCATATGCATGTGCATGCATGTACGTGCATTTACATATATGACTCAAGAGAAGACTTGCAAATCTGAAAACAAGAATGGAATGGAACTACTGCGAATAAGTGTGGGACCTAAACTCAGCTTGTAAACAAACCTAACCCCAACCCAAGGCTACTGGACCCTGCTGAAGAGAAAGGATCCCCGCAGCAGGATGGGTCAAATCATGCAGCTGGCAGTGCACCTGGGACACAAGAGGTCACCGTTCTGCCCTCCGGAGAGGGCGCAATCTCCCTCATAGACATGAAGGAGCGTGCCCACCGGATGAGGCAATAACCCCTCCTTACCCCCTCTCTAGAGTAGACGTCATGACTCTACTGATTGATTACCATAAAAAGGATTGTAAAAACCAATGGTGCTGCTCACACTTGCATAGTCCACGGATAGTGTCAAAACAGTCAACACTGACGCCTGTACATCATCACGTTAATAAAGTATGGATTGCATAGTAGCACAAACCATTGATCTACAGTAAGCTTGAGTATAAATGGTTTACCTTGGGCAGGGCCTCAGCATGCGGGGGCAGTTTGCGTACACTGATGATATCCGATAGTCTGACCACTTTCAGCTTTCGATCCTTGTGACCATGATGGTGTCTCTTTGTGTCCGCTCCAAGCACTGTGCTGGGCCTCTCACCTCCAACACCCGCCCCTGTTGGATCACGTAATGACATTCACAACCAGGGCCAGAAATAATGATCCTCATCATCATGATAAGATATCATGATATCTTATCATGAAAATCACATTTATTACACAACAGCCAGTGAAAATTCTAGTGTTGAGAGGTGTGCAATTATTTTCAGATAACAGCACAGCTAGAGTCTCATATCGGATCGTAAATATTGAACATGTTTATTTTAATATGTGCGAGGTAGGTTCCGACCAAGCAATCTGATTGGTCAACTGGAGGCCTGGGAACAGGCGGAGGTGACATTAGTTTATGGTCCAGCCGCCCAGCTCAGTCCACGTGGTGCAGAGGAGGCGTGGCCGGGTCTGGGGGGCATTACCTGGCCATGAACTGATCTCCAACCGGCCCATGCTACACAGACTGGCGGGGTACAGGGACAGCCACACCTCCGTCCATTTCTGCCAGGAACAGGAAAAGAGAGATTTTCATAGTCGATTTGTTTGAACAACAATTGTTTCGATTAAACGACGCATCATTTAGTCTCGAACACATGTCATAAATAAAAGCAATAACCATCACACATTGCGTTGTTCAGTGAGTCCAAAGTGATATCTTACATTTGCTTGCTTTATCTAACTTGCTTTATAATTATCCATGAACCAAACATCTGAATTTCTGAAGCATCAAACAGCAACTGTTTTGTATTTTTGGTAAGCCTATCTATTTTCTGATCGACTAATCGTTTCAGCCCTACTAGGCTAATATTCCCCTTGGGGATGAAGGAGTCTGAAAACGTAAGTAAGGTATTATTTTTCTAGGGATTTTAATATTGGAGGAAAACTATGTTGTAACAGAACAATAGTGTTTCATAAGCTGATGAAGAAATACAAAAAAATGTGAGGGAGAGTGTCACGCTCCTAGGAATGCGCAACAGGGATTCGTCTGAACTTGTGGATGTGCCTCAACACATTTAACCTTCACACACACCTGGGAGAGAGAGACAGAGACAGAGAGAGAGAGACAGGTACGCAGTGACCTCACTTCCAGCTAACTTTTCATGGCTATCCAGTCCACCACCCAGACGTGTTATAACGCAATGTTTACTCACTTTGCCGATCTTCCGCGGTTGGAGGTAAACCTGTCCAGCTTTAACGTGCGCATCCATTCTGCTCATGTGTGTATCACGCTGGATAAATAAACCGACGCGTCGACGTGTCTAATGTCTTAAAGCTTTAGCCGTAGCCCTCAGTTCTCAGCAGTCTCCTCGCTAAGAGACCTCCGCCGTGTAGCAGTGAGACCAGCAGGCGAGGCGCGCCCCTTGCACGTACGTGGGCTGGAGGTAGAGCAGATATTACAGGAGGGAGCTGATGACGTAGAAACAGCCGCCCAGCCCCAGCAGTTAGACCTTACACGCTGCTCCTCCTGCCTAGGTGCACCCTCCCTGGGTGCACCTGCCCTCGGTGCACCCTGCCTAGGTGCAACCCTGCCTGGGCAACCAGGTAGTATACAGTACAGTATACAGTAGTTCACATTTACTGTGTGGGGGAAGAGACATTACACATTGGGCTAGGGAAACCTTACAGGCATCTGAAGGATAACAGATCTGCCCTCGCACATTTAGTCTAAACATGAAGAATTGGTACACAGTGAAGTGGACAATTACCAACACACACATATAATGAAGAATAATACCAAGTTTATATTGACATACCATACAAAACTCCTAACAGACAGCTACACAAAAGCCCATGAATCCCATCTGCGGGCTAAAAAGAGGTAAAGCCTGGACACAGAGCCGGAGGATGGCCAAAGAAAGCGGCAAATAAAGTAAGCATTCATTGAATTCAATTCTGATGGCCTTGAGTATTCCCTATTTAAATCTCTCTCTCTCTCTCTCTCTCTCTCTCTCTCTCTCTCTCTTCTTCTCTTCTCTCTCTCTCCCCTCCTCTCTCCCCCCCCCTCTCTCCCTCCTCCTCTCTCTCTCT
>OMPL01109585.1:0-13897 GCA_900312945.1 Merluccius capensis | reverse complement strand
GGGCCCCCCCCCCCCCCTCCCCTTCCTGTTGTCTGCAAGTCGTTGTGGACCACAGAGCTGCGTGTGAAGACCCCACAACACACAGTAGTCACCATTGTGGATAATAAGTGGCGACGTGCAGGCACAGTGCAGTCGGCCAAAGGACGCGGTCTGCTATCGCACTGTGTGACGTCACTCTATTTAAACGCAGGGAGGGCAGCGGTTTCGCGGGGGGGGAGGGGGAGGGACTAACAGGAACTCGTGCACTGCGCGTGCGCCGTCTTCAACGCGCGGCCGGCCACCACCACCACAACAACAACAAAGAAGAGAGGCTCGGATTACAACACGCACGGAGGGAGTGTGTCTCCATTCTCTGGTCAGGACGCCATTACTCCACTAAAAGCTTTATATAGCCAATTGTTTGCCGCTATATGAATGTTCAATATACTGTCTAGCTCTTTTAAAAACATTGAAATGTCTGCTAAATACACAACCGCTTATTTCTATGGCCGCAACTGACAAGTGGGAGCGCCACCATGGAAAACTAAAACCTAGGGAGAACCCTATACCCGGAATGTATTAAACTGGTCGTAAATATAAATAAATACAACCGGTTATAGTTCAAAGTCTGTCTCTGTCGGTCCTACCTGTTCCTGCACTGAACGGCAGGTGTCTTTTTCCTAACAAAATATAAACGAAGCGTTTGAATCCTGAATTGAGATTCGCATACTTACTGAACGAACGAATACTCTCTGGCTCAGCCTTTTATGGCTCAACTTTACAATCGGTACTCAACCCAACACACTCCCAAACAGCGGCATATGCATTTCTCTTTTTTTACTATCCCCCCACACAACTCGCAGTCTCCATTTTTTTTTCTCAGCTCAGCTGTGCACTACAGTACACTACAGCGCGCGCCGTGCGCACCACCAACTGTGTTGTTGATACTGTTGGTGCTGCACACACGGAAACTGAAATCTAGCGCACCACCGGATGTGGTGATCATTGTCGTAACACAGATTCAACAGGGCTGCGAGGAGGCGGCCCCAGGCCTGGCTGCTGCAACCGAGCAAGAAAGGTGGAGGAGAAGTGAATTGTACGCGGAGGGTCTACTTACCTCCCCGACTTTCTGATCGCCATGGCGGTGGGACTTTCTGGCGTAACCACGTGCGTCGCGTTTGTAATCCTCCTCCCGTTCGTGGCTGGTAAGTCGGAGATTGAATTGATCATCTTTTGATATATATGTTTTCTTTGTCTGCTCCATGTTTGTCGGCTTCAGGTCGTTTGCTAGCTTTCCCAACAACGAACTTCCCATTCGTGTTGCTACGTGTAGCTGCTGGTGTTCGGGTCGACTAGTTAAATAACGACCACATTTGTTTGTATTGACGCAACGACCGTTTCGCTAAAGCCAACATGTTGGGAGTATTGAATCAGAGTGTATATAGTCCATCACCATGATCGTTGACGGTCAAAGTAACATTCGTATGTTGTCTGTAAATGTACGTGGAGACGGTTGGTAATGTTCAATTTACCCCATTAATGAATGCATATTTATTAGCGAGTAAGCGTAACCATGTTCCCCTCTGCCTAGGCCTATGTGATTATGATTTGTCTTCACTTATCTGTGTTTGTCCTCATTCTAGCTGGAGAACGGGATTGCAAGGCCTACACAGACTACTCCAATGTATACCACTTACCAGAGAAATGCTATTCACAGTATTGTTGTGGAATCTGCAGAAACAGATATTGCTGTAGTAACAGCAATATGCGTTTAACAGAAGACGAGCAGGAAGACTGTTTTGAAAGGTATTTTATTCTGTTAATCTATCCTTTGAAACCGAATCAACAACTCTCAGCAACTTCTTCTAATTTTGATAATTACAAGAAGTTGCGTTACAATGCTGCAGGAAATTGCAGAACTGCGACTACACAATTGTGGTGATCTTTCTTGATATTGTATTCCTTTTCTTTTGGCGCTACTTTTGAGTCGTACAATTGTATGAGCTATCAAAAATGTTTTTAAAATGTGTTTTTATCAGTTCTAGTGTCACCAGCACCGTCACCATTGGGTCCACGGTGGTGGGTGTGGTCATTTGCCTTGGTATTTTCATCGCCTGCTGCGTCTGTCCCTACTGCTGCCTCTACAAGATGTGTCGCAAGCCACGCCGTAAGTCGCCCTTTACCTAGTACAGCAGTATATTGTTTAATGGATGATATGTCCAGAGCCATGGGTGGGAGTTTTGGTTATGATTGGTTGCTACCTAAGCATTAGTCTGGCTTACCGGATGTAGGTTGTTGGCATTATCCCCCGACGGTAGGAGTCGCCCAATGGCAGGCGTATACCGAATACTCCTCTTCCGCCACCATTGCTGCATCCTGGGCTTAGCGCCGCCCAAGACGATTGTGATTGGTTAAAGACGGGGCGTTTTTTCCCCCCTATGCCAGAATGTAGGGCTGCCCCTGACTAAAGATTTTCTTAGTCGCCATTTCAAGCCGAGTCAACTAATTGTCGCACTTTTAATGTAATTATTTCAATGTATTTTTTGGGGGCATCAGAAAATGGTTTGAGTTACAGGGTGAGGGAGAGTGTTATGAAAGAAACACTTAACATTGTGCTACTTTACAGATCATACAAAACTGTAATAATGAGCCTTTACAATATAATTTTCCTTTTAACGGCATGGACAAAGCGGTTCTGAATGTTGTCGGAACAGCCAGGAAGGAGACATTGAATATTTTGTTAATTTTATTTATACATCGTATAACTGCACACATTTTTATTTAAAAGCAAGCAATTGCAATAGAGCTTGACGGTTGTCAAAACAAACGGAAAAAATGTTGTTCATATTTTCGTGTCCGGTGCGTGTGGATGAATGACGCTCCATTGGGGGAGTCTTAGGCCCTGTTCACCCCTGGCATTAACATGTGTCTTGGTTGATCCGATCACAAATTGACAGCTCTAAGTCGGTTAGTCAGTTCACACCTGGCGTTGGAATGCGACCACTGATCTGATCTCACTTCCCCGTTCTACATGCAAATAGACAATCATAACAATACAGATTGAGTCAATTCCTTGCTGTGTTCCGTGTGCAAACCAAATCGACCAAGATGTTTGACGCACTCTAGTATATCTCTATGGGCTTTTCATTTCCGCTTAAAAAAGACAATAATATAACAATATACGCCATTTGGTGGCGACAAAATGCGTGGCGGGAGGCAGCAATGCACTCATTCAACGAAGGGATAATCAAAACAAATGGACCAGGATGTTTGACTACACACTCGCAGCTTTTCTCCATGGTCTCTTCAAAGTTAGCTTAGACAAAGCACGTCAGTTGAGTAGGCGGCCCTTCAATGTGGTCAGGATCACATTAGGTTCACACTGCTAAGGGATTAAGAGGCAAGGCAAGGCAGCTTTATTTATATAGAGGATGTGGATATATGACTAAGAGAATGTGGATATATGACTAAGAGAATGTGGATATATGTGGCCCTCTGAGTGCGATCTCAATGCGTCTTGGGTGCATTCACACCTGTACTGTGTCAGTGATCGGATCACCCAAGATGCATGTTAATGCCAGGTGTGAACAAGGCCTATGTTAATAGCAGTTATATTAAATGAATTGTGAAAATGAATTGGTCTCGCTCTCATGCATTCGGCGGCGGTGGGGGATCTTCGCATAATTGACATAGTTCCAGCAATTATTGAATAGCAGTTTTGCTTGAAATGCCCATCCCTAGTAGTTAGACTGTTAAGCTGACAAGATGCAGCTATGCGTTAAGTCAGGGCATGTTGCGACCACGGTTGTATTCGTTTGTGATGCCTGTTGCGTTTATTTTTATTTCTTACTTTGCGCGACTAATGAAAACTTGGTCGACTAAACCTCTTCTCATCGCCTAATGGTTAGTCGACTTTTAGGGGGCAGCCCTACCAAACAGAGTGAGTAGAGACAGACCTTTCTCCAAAAAGAAGTGTGGAGATGCGCCTGGCGATGCGAGACTACCTTGACCAACATTGACGTGATTCTAGCTTATCTAAAATTGGAATTCAATACAAAATGGGTCCATACGGCGTCTGCTGCATTCTTGCCTCAGTTGTAAACCCAGTTAATTTGCCACACTTCTTGGGCAACAAACATAAAAGCCAAACCACCAGCCCAGTGCATATGAAACATTCACATTTCACAGCTACAAAACTAATTGTCTACTTATTCTGCCCAGGCCGCAAGCATTTATGCAATTTCAGCCATAGAAAAGTTTTAGAGGTAGTCTTCAGAGATAAAAAGCTACACACCGCAGGAAAATGTTAGCATCGTGTTGTTACAATGCCTATTGTTTCCCCAACAACCCTGTTTTTGCTCCAGACGACCAGGAAATGTGTTGTTGGATGCTAAAGTGAGGCTTTTGAGTCGTTATGGCATGTCTATCCGTCACCTACAGTATTTTCTTTTAGAATTAGCGCTTAATAGTTATTTTTTTGTAAATGATAAATGTGGTGTGTCAGACATTAAAGGGATAGTTTGGATATTTTTTGAAGTGGGGTTGTATAAGGCACTTGTCTATAGTCAGTGTATGACCTCCAGTAGAAGCTGACAGCGGTACCAGCACAGATGCTAAGCAATGTACTGCTGTGAACGGGGTCGGGAACAAAACGTATTTTCTTTCAGCCACCTAAAAAAAATCTATCAGTTTAAGTGTACGCTATGCAAGTAATATTCTCACTGCTTTACCTTGCCGTCAAACAGCCCTTTCCTTTGGCACTACATTTGACACATCTTCCAAATTGGGGCCAGCCCACACCGCATGACTTTAATTACATTTTCCTTGCAGAGGTAATGAACTGTGTTCTAAAACCTACAAAGTAACATGAGGTACAGTTTCGACAAGGCAGCTCTGTATTTGATGTTGATGTTTACATTTAAGATTGTTGTGATTCTCAGTCAATGGGCATGGTTTTCACAGCATTTATCATTTTACGAGATTTACACAATAACCGTTAAATGCTTTTTATGGAAGGACATCTTTTGAAAGACTAAACAATTCCTTTCCTGTTTTGATATGAAATATTCGCCAGTTAACCCTTGGGTATGAGTAGGTGGCCATATGTTATTCTTCCTGGTAGCAAGGCAAACTGTTTGCCATGGTGAAATATAAGAGCAATAGCTGCCCCACTCATATTTGCTAATCTTTCCATAACTATTAATGCTGGGCGTTTAACCTTTAACTGTCTGTCTACTTGGCATTTTCTAGTGTGAAAGTGGCACATCTTATTAAGTACAGTCTGTCAATTGCAGTGTGTTATTAAGTCCCAGTATGCTAGACAGCAGGGGTAATTGGAGGGTTGCCTGGGAATGAACACAGGAATTTCGGACTCCTCCCTATGTGACTCATTGTCTCTGGTGCAAGCACGAGGGGGGAGGGGACAGTCCACGTCACTTAGAGGAAATTGTCACTTTCGTTGCTATTCTAAGAAAGAGAAACTAGTGGTAGATTGAGTCTGTCCTTCCCTGCATGAATACATGAGTCAGCTTAAATTAATTTAAGCTGACTTTCTTCACAAAACTATCAAGCATATAAAGTAAATTTAAACATGTTGGTTCTTTTTTTTAATGTACATTTTATTTCTATAGCCCTACAGATTCAAACAGCTTCACAGGCCACAGTATGTCACCCCCGCCTAACCCTAATCCTTAGGTTTATATTTCAAAACACAAATTAGTAGTTAGTACTCTGAACTGCAGTAAGACATTTACCTCTTTATTATGAAATGCATCACATTCATATGCCTATGAGTGGGCAATTTAATATGGTACTTTATTAAATTCAGGAAAATTGTTGACTTGGAAAGTAGATCCAACCACGAATAGCGGTTTCAAAGAATGATTAGTTGGGGACTAGTTTAACCTTTTGGGTTTCTGAAATTGTTTGGCAGAGCAGTGCTTTTGGTTGAAATTATATTTTTGGGAAACGTTTTTTTACTAACATTACGCAGAGACTGTGATTTGTATGCATGCCTTTGCCATTATCTATCCAAGCGCCACCTAAATATATATCCATGGCCATCTGTCCTCTATCCTCCCCTTGACAGCGGTGATAGCCACCACCACCCACACCACAGTGGTGACCAGCACGCCTCAACATTACCCCCAGCAGCCAACAGCATCCCCTGGGGGTCAGATGCAGTCCTACCAGGGGGGCCAGTTCCCAGGCTACCAGCCTGTCCCTGTCCAGCCCGGCTACGCTGCACAGCCCATGCCTCAGGCCTACGGGGCTCAGCCAATGCACCAGGGATATGGAGCTCAGCCAATGCCTGCAGCACCCTACCCAGGATGTACACCAGGACCCCCTCCGCCCTACCATGAAGCCAGTGAGTTTTGTGGAGGGTATTATGCAATGGTCATAATTTGAGTTTTAAAAATAAATATCGGATGTGGAGGTGGCACTTCCGCTGCCGTCTTAACGTAGCCCTGAAGTTGCATGAAATGAAAAAGCGCAAACTTTGTGGGGAGACCATCTATGCAATTACACACCCTTCCTTTTTGCTAAAGCACAATTTATTTCCTTTCTGCTCTTTTTCCCCAGTGGGCCCTGGCTACGGTCCGCCTCAGATGGCCTATAGCCAGGCTGCGTTCACCCCAGGACAGCCCTCCTACCCTCTCCAGCCTCCCGGCCAGCCTCAGGCCCAGGCCATTGCTCCGCCCCCGCCAGCGGACCACGGCCAGCCCGCCTACAACCCAGCTTACGCTCACCCTCCGCCCAAGACCGGATACTAAACGAGCACATCCTGAGCCTTAATGCGCTGCCTTGTCGTGTTCTTCTTCTACATAGTTTGTTTGTTGTTGTTTTTTTTAATGTTCTTGAGTTATGTGTGCTGATAAGATGCTGGGCTTTGATGGTCATTTTATAGTTTTGTGTGCTTTCACGTGGTGTAGGTTAAGTGAAGGTAGAAGTAGGCTTGTTTGTGGAGGATGTATTGAAACATTAACTTCTTCATTATGTATGCATGTACAACTAACACGAGAGTAGATGGCTCAAACTCTGCCAGAAAAAAGCCCCAAAATCAATCCTGCTTTTTTTACAGTAAAGAAGTTGTCTTTGAATTCGGTGGGCTATTTATACATGCTATTGCCATGCTACAAAATCTGTCGCTATTCAGTAATTCAGGAGACACTGTTGTGGAACACAGAGCTGCGTGTGAAGCATGGCTGGACTGGGACAAAAAAAATCGTCCCTGACATTTTGGCCCAGACCGGCCCACCCCAGTCGATCACACTGGGCTTTAAAGTGATTGGGCCAGCCCAGTGTCAATCATGAAAAACAAAACCGATGTCGGCCCAAAATTAGACTGCTAGCTATCCTGCTAATGCTAGCTACCTAAAACCTCTCGTAAAATATGATTTACGTAGCTGATGTTCATTTACAACCACAAAAGGTTGTGTACATTTGAGCCAACAGAAAAAAACAGCCACAACCAGTAGCCCATAGTAGCTAGCATTGTAAAATCCATCGAATGGCCGTGATATGCTACCGTAAAGCAAGTAGCGTTTGCAACATTTGCAGACCAATACACCTTAACTAACATGCCTACTTTAGCCGGTCACTAATGACAACATACATGTGCCCATCACTGTACATGCGCGTCGAGGAGAAGAAAAGCCAGCTCTGAGTCAAGTTGTAACCCTTTAGCAGCTCGTAGGGCTCTCCATCTCATAAAAGCCAGGCCAATGTTGATTCTGGTCTTATCTCTCTGTTTTCGGTGGAGGGCGTTCAGAATTGTCGCCTTTAGCTGAATGCTTCAAACTGAACTCTGCCATCATGCTGTTGACAGCGCTGTGCGTGACGTTACTCTATTTAAACACGGGAGGGGCAATGGTTTCATAGGGACGCAGAGCCGGCCCGGCTACCAAAACAAAGAGAAGAAGCTTGGATTACAACACACACAAAGGGAGTGTGACTTCATTCTCTGGTCAGGACCCATTACTTCACAATATCTTTACATAGCCATTAGTTGTTTGCTGCTATATTAATGTTACAAATATCGTCTATAGCCCCTTTAAACCCCATGGCCGCAACTGACTAGTGGGAGCCACCATGGAAAACAAAATCCTAGGGAGAATCCTATAACAGAATTTATTCAACGTGGTTGTAGCTCCTTTGGTTTAAAAAACAAAACAAAAACCCTTGGGTGTTGAAATGGGCATGTCCACAGTTGAAGTTCCCTTTCAGTTGAGTTCTGTGAATCATGTTGCCATCCACTCAGGTTGGTGTAGTTTCGTTTTGCTCCGCCATTTTGAGTACCTCCAAAGCTGAGCAAACATGTACTGAATGTGTCACCAGTTCAGAAGGAAATGGTTGCACAGTGTGAAGCTAGCTTCAACACCAAATACAATATGCAGTTATGTTTTTATTTAGGACATTTAAAGTGGGAGTAGACAACTTCTCTCTGCGAGCTCTTCCAAGTGGTATTACTTTTGCGCCGCTGTCGCAAAGACGAGACACTTTCCGTTTCCTCAGAGCCTAGCAACCACAAACAAGACATGCATTTGTTTGGAAATAAAGAAAGGAGCAGGTTGTGTTACTTACTGATCAAGTAGAAAGAATGCCAACTGAATGTCAGTTTTGAACCCTCTCAAGTGCCGCAGCTCTCTCCATCTTGGGAATGCCCGTCCGAGGTTCACTCTTGTTGTTCCTCGGTTTCTGTCACTCTCCCTCTTCGCCTTCTTTGCCTCCTCTGTCAACGGGTTTCTTTTTCTTTTGCCGGGTAGAGTTGTTTCTGTTGTTCCACCGTCCGCCATTTCCACTAATGGGGATAGCTACTGGGGTAAACAAAAGCTATCCTTCCTGGTTTGTTTGCGCGCGCAACGGTCGACGCACTTCCTGTGTGCCGTAAATGGAGCCTTCATGTTTCCCGGGAGATCGTACCCGGTGGCAGACTGAATTGCGCAGTGAAAGTGGGGCACATAGGAAACCAATCCAAACGCCGATGCTGTCATTATTAAAACATTGTCTTTATATTGATAAGTTAAAGCAACAAAATTGTCTACTCCCACTTTAAGGCTAATGTATAAGGACAACAATGTCACCGGTGCCTTTTTAACTCAACACTTTTTAATCAATCCATGCTTGCTTACTCAATCTTACTTTCTATTTATTCATGTTTGTGATGTTCTTTGAATACCTTTTAAAAATGTTGATCCTGATTTACTCTTTTTTCAGTAAGAACGAAGTGTGTCTCGTGAAGCCGTTTCGCATAGTATTCATAGTATCGTTGCACCTAAAATTCCTGCACGTCCTTATGATTGTTTTCTGTGTTTTGTTTTATTGTTTGTTGCTCTGTATGTCGGACTCCACGTGCAGCATTCTATGCCTTGGCCAACAACGCCTTAATCTGCGAGATTGAGTCGGATTGAGTCACTAGTAATTATCCAATAACTACCCTAAATATGTTTATTGGCTACCTGCTGTTCTGTCAAAACTGTGTAATTATAAAACCAAGCAATAGTTACCGGCCTTTTCACAATTAGATTGCCTTTCCTCAAGTGACCTTTTCTGATGCCCAGTATCTAAACTACCATACACATTTCCGCTGCAACTTGCACTCTTTCCCGTTGGGTTGGTGGTCCTATTACTCTCATTACTTCACCATTACCCAAATGTCCCGTCTGGATTAATAAAGTACATATATATTGAAAATATCCAATTTACTATGAGTAGCAACAATGCTAATCTCTGATATTGGGTTTCATTTTCACAGATCTGTGCACGTGAGAGCAAATTTGTGGATACTTGTGGAATACCTTTTTTGTTGGACTTTTGCCGATGCTGTTCAGAAGCTTTACGGAAGTGTGCTTGATACGTCTCGGTTCACTTTCACTCTTGTTAATTAGCCAGCGTGTGGCTTGTACAAATCACATTTGTGTATGGATTGTAGCCATCTTCTTTTTATTTTATTTTATCAACAACCACAATGGGGGCTCTTGTGCTCGTCTTTCCATTTAAATTACTATAGTATTGTAGTGTTTTACTGTTCCAATATGTGTACAAAAGTTTTATTTAAAAAATGAAAAATAAAAAAACCACTTGCAATCTACAAATGTATCTTTGCAGATCTGCAAAGATAAATAAAAACAGGTTTTTTTCCAACACTTTTTTTGTGATTCTCGACAAAAGTACACAGAATGTATAAGCAATTAAAATGGAATGGTCCGGTCACCGGTCGCAGGTGGGAGGGACAATATGTTTAAACTGTATCTGCCTCACTGCGTTATTCCCATTTACAGAAAATCATGGCAGCATATTCGTCGGGTGTCTGCATTTGATGTTTTTTTTATTTTATTTTTAAATTTTTCTCCAATAATTATGACTTGTGATAGACCAAACAACCACACCGTTGTTGTTTTTTCAGCCAATTAATGATCCTTTCCGGTGGTGTAAAATTAAAATAAATGTCTAGGCCTAAAATATCAATGAAATGCTTAATATGTAACATGTTAAATGCTTAACATCTTACTGAAGGGTGGATTGTGGCTGTCACAGTCAGGTAACTGTCCTCAGATAACCTCTTGTCTTTACTCCGATAGCTTATCCAATGTGGGATATTTCGTATGGTCCCATCTCCCACATTGTGGTCCCCATTCTCCTCTGTGGGGCATAATCGTCTGCCTTCTGGCTGCCTGCTTATTCTACACAAGTGTCGGAAACGTCAAAGAGCCAGTAAGACTGACAATGTTGTTCATAATAGTGCACTTTATTGCAAACGTTTATTTTTTAACAGGGTAGCGTATAGTGCAAACCAATAGCTGATGTTTGCTTGCTTGGCTGGCTGAACGGGCGAGCAAGCCATTACATTGTGAATAATATCAATAGATGTGTATGCTTTGAGTTGGGGAATTTACAACATAACCAATATTGTCCCTCTGTCTAGCTGTGATCAACACCGTCAGGGTGGTGCAGCCACCTGCCTTCCTGGGTCAACCCCAGTACCAACCAGTACCAGGCCATCCTCAAGGGCATGGGCTGTAGCTTATGCCCTTATGCCCAGCTTGTGCACCACCCATGTGGACTATGGTGAGCTTTCAAACAGCCAGGTTTCACACTTTTCTGCAAAGTCACATGGTATTTCTCATTTGAATTTTGTCGTCTACATGAACCTGTAAGCCTTTTTTTGGTTAATATTGGCCTTTTTATGTATGTGACAGACTGTGGCACTACGTTTAAATAAATATAATGTTGACAACACCACCTTGGGTCAAAGCCCAAGGAAATAAATAAGGAGGTTACCCAAGCACAAGCATGTTCAATTTAAAGTGATACAAACTACAGCGATGTGAACAATGAAAATGGCGGCTGATTAACAAGAAAAGTAAAAGCGACTGATTCTGATTTGTGATACACATTGGTGTCTTACTGTTTCTATTGTATTTGCCTTAAAGGCTTCATGTATCCCAGGCTAGAATACACGGTTCCAGTGATTGCATGAGTTACATTACTCTCTTATGGTCTTGTCTTTCTAGATAGGCCAGGATGATATACAATGGTCCTCCTGTATTTGCTCAGGGGCCACCTTGAGGATACTATCCTGAACCTACACATCTAGATGGAGATACACCACCTCCTTATAACCTCTCTTATTAGATCACAACAGTATAGTGTAGTATTTTCTCTAACTTTGATGTAATATAACGCTACAAGTGGCAACACAATGTGATTGTTACTGCTACACTATTATGTGACATGTTTGCTTGAAGCATGTTTAATTAAATAGCTTGTGAATATGTGGTTGATATGTGTTGGGAGTTGTGACTTGTATTCCTACATGAACTCGGTATTATCCCTTTTACCTTGTGTGTCGAAACATTTCCACTCTGTGACGAATAAATAACAGCACATGTATCAACAGACTGTAATATCCTCACATAGCCACAAGGGAACAGGAACAAATATATAAGCTGTATTAACTGCACCTGGCCACCAGATGGCAGCACACATAATACACTGGGGGCGGGCGCTCAACACTAGCCAATCAGAGCATATGCGTCATAGAGGCCACGCCTGCCCAGGTACTACCAAACCACACAAGCGGGGGGAAGGCAGAAACCCTAGAGGCCACGTATCTGGATAGATATCCGGCTAAGGGTCGCTCCACGCGTGAACTATACAATAACCCCTCCTTTTGCTTCATAGATAATAGACCTAAAGCTAAACAAATAAAGTGAGTTAAAAGCGATCCTGTGTCGGCGGCCTTCTTCCTCTAAGAACATCACTACAGGACCGGCCCTAGCAGTGAGCTAAAAATGCTAACGTTTTTAGCAAGATAGCTAACCGGCTGGCAGCTGAAATGGTGGTAATCGGAGTTTCGACACAGAGATTCAAAAACAGAGAAAAATATCACAACTTGGTTTGCACCGAATGGCAGGCGGGCGCAAAAGCGTTGACTAGCTTCCGGTATGCTTCCCGTATTGTAATTGTTAGTTTTATTATTATTCCACCAAAAACACCTGCTCAGCCAAAACCACCCAGTCGCTTTTTATGAAACTTTCCACAATGGTAGAGGGTGACAAAGATGGCCACATAACAGAACAAAATGTATACGTATTGGTCCAATAGGCAGATAGCAGCAGCACATACAGTATACATATATATATATAAGACATAGACAAACTCAAGTGCAATTTCAGGGCATTGGACAAGATAAACTACTTATAACATTTGCACGTATGGGTAGCCTCATGTTCTATAGTTTTAATCAGACCTATAAATGCATTTAATGGAATTAAACACTTTAGCTTGAGGTTGCTCTGTAGATTGTTCCAAGTAGATGGAGCAGCAGACATGAAAGCCCTTTTAAACAACTCTGTCCTGGCTTGCGGGATGTTCAATAAAACAATATCCTGCGACCTCAGGCCATATGAACTCCGTTTAAATGACAACAAGTCAGATATGTAAACTGGTAACCTGCCCATGATAGCTTTGTAGATAAAGATATAAAGGTGACTAAGCTGGCGTGTTGATAGAGATGGCAAGTTCACATTTGAGTAAAATGTACAGTGATGAGTGAGGGGCTTGCAGTTTAAGATGAATCTTAAGCCACCATGATATACAGAATCCAGCATTTGAAGACTCTGAGATGGGGCATTCATGTAAAAAAGATCACCATAGTCCATTATGGGGAGAAATGTAGCATCAACTAGTTTTCTTCTAGAAGAAAGAGAAAAACAAGACTTGTTCCTAAAATAAAAACCTAGCTTCAGTTTAAGTTTCTTTACCAGGTTATGTATGTGAGGCTTAAAAAAGAGTTGGTCATCCATTAAAAAAACAACATATTTGTAGGAAGAAACTTGTTAATAGTTACCCCCTGAACTATTCCAATATTCAGGTTTGATTCCCTCTTCCTAGAGTTTGAGAAGACCATACATTTGGTCTTTTCCGCATTAAGTACAAGCTTCAGTTGATGAAGCTGAGCTTGCACTTTGTTAAAAGCAGTTTGCAAGTATTCAAAGGCCTTACCTAGCGTGGAAGCGCAGCAATAAATAACTCATTTGCATAAAAATGAAATGATGCATCCTGTACATTCACTCCCACACTATTGATATAGATCATGGATTCTCAACGGGGGCTGTACCGCCCCCTGGGGGGCGTTATAAACATTTTGGGGGGCGCTGGACGCGTGAGGGCTGATATGGGGGCGCTCAGGCACGAATGGGGGCGCCACAAATTGGCTTGTACAAAGTTAATTTGAACTCTACATTTTAAACTTTCATGGTTTCCCAACTAAAAACAAAGCTGCTGTCTGAGACCAAGAACTCGAGTCTGCTGCTTCCACTGCTGGGTAAAAGGGATTAAACCCCGACGTCGCCCTGGAGATCTCCCCTCTGCTCCCTGATCACGATCGGACAAGCCAAGCAGGAACGGTCTCCAT
>OMPL01109581.1:0-10580 GCA_900312945.1 Merluccius capensis | reverse complement strand
CGCCAAACAACTCTGATAACAAACCAGCTGCAAAACATAAAATATCACTGCAACCCCTTGTGACGACAGCCAGACACCAAATGTATCTTTTTGCTCTATAAACCCCCAAGGGACCTGAGACTCGGGGCTCACAATCAGCAGAACTTCTCAGGAGGCGAAGCTCTTTGCGACACCCGCGGTAGGCCTATATTTATTATTCTATGCTTTTACTCGTTGACTTTGATTAGCTTTGATTAAGAATAAATCTATTCAGTTTAATTCAGTTTATATCTCTTTATTTACTCCTCATTCTTGATCTGATACCTTAAAGGGCCCGGTCCGTTGTTAGCTTAGAATAGGCCAGAGATTTTTCTCCCAACACCATGGGTCGGAGACTTGTAATACTGAAGAGTCAAACCCATATGCCTTCCATCTAGCGTCTAGCGTCTATTGCATGCAAGTTTTCAACCTTCTCAGTCTGTGTCCAGCTGTTGTCCAGCAAATTATAGTCAGTCATCATACTCTCAGTCTGAGTCATGTCTTCTGTCATATCCTCTCTTTTCTTCTCACTCATAACCACAGCTGTAGAGAATCTTATCTCCACAGCTTCGCTTAGAAGGGTCCTGATAGTTGTAGATTCAGAAACTGTCCTTGTTGTAGTTATTGGTCTCACATCCCCTGCAGTTGATGTGTTAATACTATCTGTAAGTAGTAGATGCTATTTCTTCACCTTCCACTAAAAGTGTTATTGATATGGCGATCGGTTGCCTAATAACTGCCTGTGTTGTAGCATCACCTAAATCTGTTACGCATTGTTTTACGAATCGACGACGAGATGAGATCTTGGATTTTTTTTTTTTTTTTTTTTTTTTTTTAAAGGAGCCCCCCCGGCCGTGGAGGTCCCCTCCTTCGCTTAAGGTTCTCGTGCAAATGTAGATAAAGGAAAATAATAAAACAGAGATTTAATGTGTATTTGAACAACTTGCTTCATATTACTGACAAGTTGACGCTTAAGAATAATTAATTGGCTTTGACACAAAAACACTTTTTAATCGCAGTAATGACATCTGCCAACATATAGTTATTTATTAATTTAAAAGTCTCGATAATAAAATTCAAATAATGACCACCAATAAACAGATTTATTGTACTGGGCTTCAGTCTGCCTTCTCCCCCCTTGCAGCTCCAAGAGTGCAGTAGGGGCGTGACCGCGTGTCTGTGTAACTTGTAGCTCCTCCTAAAACCCTCACATGCGCAGTTCATTTGTTAATGTGATTTCGGAGAGAGCAGAGTCTGGCCACCCCTCTTCTGAATCAGAGGGTAGAGAATTATTTGCAACACCCCTGCGAGTCTTTCTCTACGTCAGCTAGCAGCTTCTTAATCTAAACAGTTTCTCCGATAAATAATACAAATTCTTTCTACAATATTTACATGAGGAGTCGTCACTCCCACAATTAGACCACTTGTCATTAATAATTTTTAGAGCTCAATTTCAAATAAGTAACTTCATTCACGCATCTTTAGCACACTCACGCAACTTATATAACATCTATAGACGCTATTCGTTTAACTTTTTTACAGTCCCTCACATGTCCATTGCAAGGCACTTGCAAAGAACAAACATAGACTAAGGTTAACTCTAATGATCTATATTAATTTCCTGTTTATACACCAAATAACAGAATGATAATCGCCTTATCCTTTTGTCTTTCTCTACAGACAGACCACATTTACTTCACAGTAACACAGAACAGAAACACAAACAGACAGAACAGAATATTAAACATTTAATGCTTATTTTGAAGCATCTTAATTGTCCCTAGCCAACTTTTGGTTTTTATTCACGTTTTTTTATTCTTTGTTATTTTACAGGCTTCTTACCCGGCCGGGCTTTTCACTTTATCATCTTCTTTATCACTACATTGACAGTTTACCATTTTCCGTTTCTGCATGAAAGTTCTCCAACGACTTACTTTACTTTAGCACTGTCACAGTCACCGTCACGTTACTTTGGAAGCGTGCGTCATTCCAGTCATCCCAAATGCACCTAAGTGCTCACATTCACTGACACGTATACTCTGATAGTGCCGCTTCACTCATTGCATTTTTTCACATTTGCCTTGGGCCAGGCCACAAACTGCACTCATCAAATGTACCCAAGGCTTTTGTCTCACTCGAAACATGTGCCTCCTTTCACTCTGCATATTCAAATGCAATCCACACACACAAATCTGAGCTGTCATTGGTTTTTTGTTCTCGAAACTGATGCACATGTCGTTACGAACCAATGACGTCATGCTTTCTAGATGAGCGCTATTCATCATTCATTCTTCCCCCACACACTCTTTTTTGCTGTCAATGGGTTTTTTTCTCGAGACTTTTGCACATGCTAAACTGTCTCCCACTGACGTCCTCAATCCCCTTAGCCTTTGTTTTGCTCTTTTTATTTGTGTTTTCCATTCCTAAATTTATTTGTTAGTTATTCTAGTTTAATTTGTTACTTCTAGTTTTATTTAGTTATTTAAGTATACTTACAACGGAAAGTAAATTTACAACGGAACTCTCATCCATCATCCACCAGCCTATTTCTTCTCTGCAGAGATTCTTTTTATTGCGAACCCACCGTATGACCCACCGTATGACACCTGGACACAGTATAAAAACCAGAAGTTAGGTGGACTCACCTCTTTTTGTGCGCGTTTCTTCTGGGTTTAAACTGTGTTGAGTTGGTCTCTGGTCAACGATTTCGCGCATTCAGCCAATCCTGTTCAGGACGCCAAATAATGTGGTATATTCTTCTCGGCTGCCAGAATGCTGGTCTGTGGATGATGAAATGATGGAGGTCCGCTCCATCACAGAGAGACACAGGATGTGCTCTCATGACACAGCAGTATTCTACAGATAAAGAATGAGTGAAATACAATGAATGAAAGAAAGAAGGAGAATAACCTGCAAATGTATATCAGGAAATACACCTCAACGTCTCTGCATCTGGGCCCTGGCTCCCCTTGAACCCGACATAACAGAATCGTCTTGCCAAGAATGGACCCAGCGGAGACAGTGAGGCGAGCACTCAGTAGCCAAGCAGCCATGGTCAACCAGCATGAGTCATCACTGCTCCGAGTTATGGACCACATGCAGCAGCTGACAGCCAGTGTGACTCAATTGAACGATCAATTGTCAGCCATTAAGGACCTGAAAGACCTGATGAGGAAAGTAGGTGAAGTCACCTTTGTGGATGCTCACAGAACCAACAAAAATGAAGGTTGGTTGAGTTTGCATCTCGCAGTGAAGAATACCATCTCCAAGCTGGACGGCACAGATTTGAACAGACGCAAGCTGAAGATCTTTGAGGATCGCAGGAGCCAAAGCAAGAGCCGCTCTCGCAGCTACTCCCGCTCCCCTCTCACTTCCCTCAGTCAAAAGTCGCATTTGTAATGAGTTTGCTTTCCGGACAAGCAGCAGCCTGGACCTTAGCCATCTCCACCCAGCAGTCCGAATTAATGCACGATTTCCAGCAGTTCTCACTAGAGATGAGGCAGATTTTTGACCACCCCGTCAAAGGCAGACAGGCGGTAGGCAAATTGCTCAACCTACACCAGGGTAGTCCAGTCTCCCAGTACGCAATTTATTTCCGTATTCTAGCCGCAGAGAGTGGATGGGATGATTCAGCCTTACAAGCCATCTTCTTTAAGGGGAGATTAAAGACAAAATCGCTGTACAGGAAGAAAGCCCCTCACTTAACCACCTGATAGACCTAGCTATTAGGCTAGATAACCAGCTAAGAGAGGGGGCTAGATAACGGATGGAGGCGAGGAGGCGACGACCGTCCACCGGCTTCCAGAGCTCGCCATCCCAGCAACTCACGTTCCTGCTCCACCCGTCCCGGACCCAAGCGGATGAACCAATGCAGCTGGGACGCACCCGACTCACCCCAGCAGAGAGACAGCGGCGGATGGAGGAAAGGCTCTGCCTTTTACTGTGGTCAGGGGGGCCACTTCCTCAACCGATGTCCAGGACAGCCAAAAGGACAGGCTCACCAGCAGGCAGGAGGGCCCTGGTGAGCCGGATCTCCTTGTCCTCCGCATCCTGGGTCCAGGTACTGTTTATGGTTCTGCACATTCGCTCCCTGTTCGAGTCCTGTTGGACTCAGGAGCCGATGACAATTGTATTGACTCTGACTTTGTTAAGACTAACGGCCTCCCTGTGTTCCAGATCTCCACTCATACACGCTGTGAATGGTAAACTTTTGAACATTGTCACTCACAAGACTGAACCCCTTAAACTAGTTCTGTCCAGTAACCACCACGAACACAAGTTCTACGTGATATCCTCACCTCTGACTCCAGTGATTCTAGGCATTCCGTGGCTCAAAAGACACGACCCCCATATAGACTGGTCCACGGCCACCATCCAGAAATGGAGCCTGTACTGCCATGCTCATTGCCTGCAATCTGCAGTTCCCTCACGCCGCATACACCCGAGAAGATTGACTTGTCCCAGATTCCCGCAGACTATCACGACCTCCATGAGGTATTTAGCAAGACCTCCAGCCTGCTCACTTCCACCACACAGGTCCTACAACTGCGCCATCAACCTCATTCCCAGGGCCCCCCTGCCCACCCAGCAGTTGTATAATCTCTCCAAGCCAGAACGTGAGGCTATGGAGAATTGTATAACCAACTCGGTGGCAGCAGGGCTCATCAGGCCCTCTTCTTCTCCTGTAGGTGCAGGGTTTTTCTTTGTAGAGAAAAAAGACTTTACGCCCATGTCTCGACTACACCGGACTCAACGACATCACAGTGAAGAATAAGTACCCCCTTCCACTCATTGACTCTGCATTCAGCCCCCTACATGACGCACATATTTTCACCAAATTGGACCTCAGGAATCCACAAAGGGGACGAGTGGAAGACAGCGTTCAATACACACCTCGGACATTTTGAATACTTAGTCATGCTGTTTGGCCTTACCGATGCCCCAGCAGTTTTCCAGGCACTTGGTAATGACGTCCTACGCGATCTGTTGAATCACGTAGTATTTGTTTACTTGGAAGACATTGTGATTTTTTTTTTGTGTTTTTTTTCCTGCAACCTCGAAGAACACATAAGCCATGTCAGGGATGTATGACAGACTGCTAGAAAACAAATTGTATGTCAAGGTAGAAAAGTGTTTGGGCTACATGGTGGAAGGGGGCCAACTCAGAGCTGACCCATCCAAAGTGGAGGCGGTTAAGGAGTGGCCCATCCCCACTACACGTAGGCAGCTACAACTATTTTTAGGCTTTGCTAATTTCTACAGGCGATTTATCCGCAATTACAGCCGCATAGCGGCCCCCCTGTCTCAGCTCACTTCCAATAAGGTTAGTTTCACCTCGTCTGCACTCGCACAATCTGCATTTGATAAACTCAAGACTGTTTGTTCACGCTCCTGTTCTTGTCCACGCAGATCCCGAGCGGCAGTTTGTGGTCGAGGTTGATGCCTCGGACTCCAGAGTCGGGGCCTTCCTCTCCCAGCGCCTGCCTGCGGACAACAAACTCCATCCTTGTGCCTTCTTCTCCTGTCGCCTCACCCCAGCAGAACGGAATTATGACGTGGGAAATCGGGAGTTGTTGGTGGTGGTGTTGGCTCTGCAGGAGTGTCGGCATCGTCTGGACCGACCACAAGAACCTGTCTTACCACCGCACGCAGGTTGAACTCTCGCCAAGCCCGTTGGGCCCTCTTCCTCGGCTGCTTCCAGTTCACCCTCACCTATGGCCCTGGTTCCCGCAACATTAAGCCGGACGCCCTCTCCCGGCAGTTCGCCCTGGAGGGGGGGGAGCCTACCAACGAGACCATCCTCCACCCGGACTGTGTTGGGGGCGGTACAGTGGCAGGTAGAGCAGGAGGTTCAGGAAGCCCAACAGGACCAGCTAGTGCCGGACGGGTGCCCACCCGGACGGTTGTTCGTGCCACAGGCGGTGTGAGCACGGTCTCCTCCGTGCTCACTTGGGGGCACACATCCCGGGTCACCTGCCACCCAGGGGTGCACCGTACCCTTGCTCTGATTCAGCAACGCTTCTGGTGGCCCTCAATGGGCGGGGACGTCCGAGCATTTGTCGATGCGTGCCCAGATGTGTGGACGCAACAATTCCTCACACCGCCCCCCTGGCAGGCCTGCTTCAACCCCTACCCCTTACTCCACGCCCCTGGTCCCATATTGCCGTGGACTTTGTCACTGGGTTGCCCCCCTCCGAAGGGAACGACACCATCCTGACGATAGTTGATCAATTCTCCAAGGCGGTTCATTTTGTTCCCCTCCCCAAGTTACCCACCGCCTTGGCGACCGCTAATCTCCCGATCCTGCGTGTTTTCAGACTCCACGGCATTCCCTAGGACATCATCTCGGACCGGGGCCCCCAGTTCACATCACAAGTGTGGAAGGCGTTCTGCCGTGCTCTGGGGTCCACCACCAGTCTCACGTCCGGCTACCACCCCCAAACCAACGGGCAGACAGAGTGGGCCAATCAGGCCATGGCGGCTTCCCTACACTGCATGGCTTCGCGGCTTCTGTCCTCCTGGGCCACTCACCTTCCCTGGGTCGAGTACGCCCACAACACCCTCATCAGCTCCGCCATTGGCCTGTCCCCCTTCATGGTGAACACCGGATACCAGCCTCCCCTGTTCCCCAGCCAAGGGTCCACCGCAGCAGTTCCCTCTGTGCGTGCCCAGTTCCATCGGGTCCGGTGAGTTTGGCGGGAGACCCGAGCAACACTAGGAAGGACGGTGGAGCGCAACCGGCGGCTGGCTGACTGCCACCGGATCCCGGCACCTGAGTATAAGGTGGGCCAACAAGTGTGGCTTTCCTCCCGAGATCTCCCCCTGCAGACCGACTCACGGAAACTGGCCCCTACATACCTGGGGGCCAGTTTCCGTGAGTTGGTATGTAAGTGGGCCAACAAGTGTGGCTTTCCTCCCGAGATCTCCCCCTACAGACCGCCTCATGGAAACTGGCCCCCAGGTATGTAGGCCCCTACCTGGTGGAGAAAGTCATCAACCCCAGTGCTGTCCGGCTCTGCCTCCCTGCCTCTCTTAATGTCCATCCAGTTTTCCACGTCTCCCTCCTCAAGCCCGTCACCAACAGCCCCCAGCGCCACCTCCCCCTCGACTCATCGATGGACATCCAGCTTACACCGTTTCCCGCATCCTGGACGTCCGCAGGCGGGGCAGAGGATACCAATTTTTGGTCGACTGGGAGGGTTACGGCCCCGAGGAGCGCTCTTGGATCTCACGCTCCCTCATCCTCGACCCACAACTGCTCCGGGATTTTTACACCAGGTACCCAGGTAAACCAGGTAGGACGCCAGGTGGCGTCCCTTGAGGGGGGGGGTACTGTCATGATCCTGATCTTTTGTATCTGACTTTGTTTTCCCTGTGCCTGCAGGCAGAGCACGAGGAGGGGCTGAGCAACAGGGAGCTGGGCTCTCTCACTCACTAGTTTGTAATCAGCCCGGCTACTTAAGCCAGCTCCAAACACTCCTCAGTGCAAGACGATTCCTTTGTTCCTGCTACATGTCGCCTACGCTCCTGTTGCTCCCCTCCTCGCAAACTTAAGTATCTCCTTGTCTGTTGCTTGTGTATTTTGATAGTTCTCGCTAGTGAGTTTCTCTTAGTTGTTTTTCGTGGTACTTTGCATTTTTTCCCTTTGACGGTGATTTTGAGTTATTTCCTTTAATTTGCTACTTTCCCGTTAATCGGTTTTCAGTTTGTGCTTTTTCCTGTTAATGTTTTCCCTGCCGGTGATTTTCTGTTGCTACTTTGTCAAATAAACTTTGTTCTTATACATCTCTGCATCTGGACCCTGGCTCCCCTTGAACCCCACATAACAGATCAGTGCAGTATGATGGAGAACATTGAAATTGGTCGGGATAATTTGGGAGAATTGAAGAGTAGAACAAGGATTCATGAAATGGGAAGGGAGAGGAGGGCGTGGAGGGGAAGGAGAGTGTGGAATGCAATTTATGTTTTGAACAGTTCCTACCTTTCACTGTACTGACTCATCAATTTCCCGCCCTGAGAGATTTAGCCGAGCGACTAAGCAATCTAGCACTGTATGTCTCCCTTTTAGACGTTGCATTAAAACAACATCAACCATTTTCTTCTCCTTTGTTTGAACTTGCCAACACACACACACCTCAGGCATTTTGTCTCTGTGTTTCCTACTGATTTGGACAGAGGTGAAAAGGGCGTGCATTTAATAATGCATGGCTTAAAATTTGTAAGGCTTGAAGACTGTCTTGTCTTGGCTTCCTGACTCACCAAATAAAATAAACCACAACCAGCTTCTGTGTGTGCGGGCGTATGTGTAAGCAAATCTTTATTTATATAGTACCTTTTTAAACGTTAAGAAAGAGGGGTAGAGTGAAAGAGATCACACCAATTGCTCAGATGAAGGAAGAAACTTCCATGGAAGAACATGCATATAGCAGGTTGGTTTGTCTTTGTTTGTGTGTGTGCTTGCGTGAGTGTGTGTGTAGGAACTTATGTGAATGCAAAAGTCAACGGAAGGATTTGGATGTATTCTGTTCGAAGTAGGAGGTTGAAAGCTGCAGAAGAAGTTTAGCATGGGTCTTCCTGTAGTGGCTCCATTGCCCAAGCTGCTGTCAGCAGCAAATGTTGTGACAAGCAAATGCTGCTGGGGTATTTCACTGGGAATGTCTGGCTGCCACACATCTTTCCTGCAGGCTTCTTACATCAGTAACACGTTTTTTCATTTTCTATCTATATTATTCATCAATTTTCTCCAAGTAAACTACATGGGGAAACAAAAACTCACTTCACTCTCTTAAATGACACACAAGCATTACTCCATAGCCATATACTGTATGTGTAAATAGAATATAGAATCACCCTTTTAGATGCCCTGGCAACTCAGAAGAGGTGTTCAATAGACAATAGAAAATGATATATTTGTGTGTGTGTGTGTGTGTGTGTGTGTGAGGGAGTGTGAGGGAGAGGAGACAGTAAAGAAGAAGGAAAAAAGAAAGGCTTATGAAGAAGCAAAAAAGGAGAGAGGGGAGGGAGGAGAGTGACAGGGGAAGATGAATGGAGATAGGCTTCCCTGGCAGTCCATGATTGGTCAAGAGGTTGCTGAGAACAACGTTAAGCATGATTGGTATTGAGAATTGAAGGACTGTTTGAGGGACGCTTTGTTATATCAAGTGAATTGCTCGATCCACAGCGGGGCTCTGGTAAGGAGCAGACGGAGGCAGAAGTTGACTTGACACTCTCTATGTACTTTTCAGACATACAGGAGGAGGCATGTGATTTTATGTGATGTGGTATCTAAAGGAAACAGAAATGCAATCTAATATAAATACATTAAACCATGAAATAAATGATTTACATTACATCAAGCTACGTGTGAGCTACAGTAATGAGGTATTATAAACTTAAATGCGTATGCCTCTATGCTGAATACAAACGATCAATAGCGCACCATATGCGGCAGTGCGAGCATAACGAACGTTCACATAGTTGAACAATGCATGACAATAAGCGCAGCATGAGCGCACATGAGAGGGCGTGATAAAAATGTGCCCCAGTGCTGTAGAGTTGCCGAACACATCTGAACAACAGTTAAGGTGAAACTTATCAATACAGCATTGATTCATAAGAGAACTGTACTGTTCTCATACATAAATGTCAATACGAATAATATAACTTACTTTGTCAAGAACGCACACACACACACTTGCTCCATGTAACGTGGTGGAACTAATTAGAATACTGTGCGACTTGCGACAATGTTTACAGAGGAAAAGGACCTCACCTACAGGTAAGGGCGCCCTGTTATCTGCAGAATTAACAGTCAAATACGGGGGAATTCAAAACAGCCGCCCCCAGAATAGTATAGCTATTATGTAAAGAACCTGTTGAATTCCCTATGACTTCACCGGGGCTCCCTGCATCTCGTCATCTGGAATACCCGGTAGCTGGACCAGACGGGCCACAGGGCATAGGTAGATCCTGTCCTTTACTTTGACCTCTGCCAATCTGATACAGCCATCCACACTGGCTATCAGCTTGACCACTCTCCCAACTGGCCAATGAGCGCACGGCAGTTGCGGGTCAGCTATCATCACCATGGGTGGATTACTGCACGGGCACACCGGGCACATGCCCAGGGGCCCAAGGGCTCAGGGGGGCCCTTGGACCCCCCTGAGCCGCCCCACAAGTTACTAACAGTGGGGTCCAGGGCCCCACTGTTAGTAACTTTTAATGTTGCATTGTCGAAGCAATCAGTAGAGAAATACAAAAATTCAAGTGAAAACATCAATAGTAGGCCTATTACTACTATAAATAAATTAATAAAAAGATCACTAGGGGGCACTATTTCAGTTTGTGAATTTGAGACCGGTCACAAAGAAGTCACTGTCATTTAAACATGGAGCAACGGCGAACTCTAAGTGGAGCGTTGAAGCGAAAAAAGTTAGTAACTGAAGTAGACTGAGCCGCCCCACAAGTTACTAACAGTGGGGCCCAGGGCCCCACTGTTAGTAACTTTTAATGTTGCATTGTCGAAGCAATCAGTAGAGAAATACAAAAATTCAAGCGAAAAC
>OMPL01109541.1:0-11654 GCA_900312945.1 Merluccius capensis | reverse complement strand
TGTCTATAGTGTTTATATCTGTTACTCTGCACTTCTTAGTGTTCACATGTCATACTGTCCATACTAGTGTTCACACCAGTGGGGGACTGTTTGAAGAAAAAAAGGGCTCCTACTGCACGACGTGGGGCCCCACCAGCGTACAAAAAGCTATGATGCATATGTATGATGAAATAGTCTTCATCCTTGATTAAGATTAACATTATGTTATCAGGCGATCCAGATTAAAAGTATAACCACACCTCTATGATAAAAACACAGGAAACTATAAACCTCAACAACTCTCAAGCCTTAACAGTAGCAGAGGTGTCATGACTCTCTCTCTCTCTCTCTCATCCTGTCTACATGGTGTTGAATTTTACGCACCGGACGCACTGCATAGCACTTCAGTAGCCTATAGTCCAACATCCCTAGGTCAGATAGGCCTATCTAGGCGTCCATGTAACATCTAATGTACAGTATAATATGTGGCTAGAGGACCGTATGGGACAAGAGTTCAGGTAGGGTTTAGATGATGTCACTGTACTCCAATGTGGCAGTGTTTAACCTGCTGCATTTGCTTGCCAGTCCCTGGCAACGGCACCCTATGTAGCACGGAACTGCTTTCCTTGCACAGGAACAATTCCTCTGGCAGCCTTTGACACATCCACAAGAGATTTTCTTGTTCATCGACACAGGCCAGGCTGGCTTTGTCGATGGGACGGGAACTGCTTTTTCAATTATCCACAGACCATTCAAATTCTGTGCATGAGGGAATTTCTGGCTCGGCGATGTGTGCACTCTTGTTAATGATTGTGGCTAGAGCAGCCCGTTGAAGGTGCAGGAGAAATGTGTCTTCTGTTGGGGGTAATAACTTTAAGAGTATTGATCTGTTGTTCAGAAATGTGTATGCTCTCAGTTTGCCCAGATCAGAATCCTCAAAGTTATCTGCTGTGGATGTGTACACAGCTATTGTGAGTTCTCGTGCCTGGTTGAGGAGGTCATCTGTTATGTCATCAGTAAGATTCTGACCAAATTCATCAAGTGCAGGTATGTCCAGAATCATGCTACTCTTAAACCATGCCTTCTTTCCAGTGAAATATGGGTAACTTGTTGTATCTCTGCCACTCAGACTGTGGACAAAGGGCATGGCACAACACTGTGAAGATCCCAGTGCCACAACCATTTCATGGATAGGCAGGTATGCATTCTGGGCTGTTCTCACCCACCTTATGTATGTCTGTCAACTGCTTCAGTCTGGACACTGTAGAGGGTGTGGAGTATGATCCTGGTGTCAGCCTCCTGCTGTGTGGATTCCAGAGCAGGAACATACATAACAGACCCTTCTGTCAGCACCACACTCTGTCTCTTCTTTGAAACCACCTCCCAGGTAGAGATGAGTTGGGCCAAGATTGGCCGTATCTCTTTTCCTGCTCACCTGTTTTAAGGCTGGGTCGACTGTACCTGTCACAACAGAAGTGTAAGATCTGAGTGCCAGCAGGCACATCATTCAGCAGCAGGCTTTTGTATCACTCTGCGATGGTTCCAAAACCTTTTTGAAAAGACCAGTGTCGTATAGCACACATAGCATCAACTACTACTGCAGTCTTTCTGCCAACTTGAGGCAAATTAGGGATGCTGAATGCAGAATTTGTTAGGCGAAAAGTTTGTCTTTTTTGGGATGGTGAGGGTGATATCTTAAACTAGACTGCAGCAAACCCCAGCATCTTTCCTGATTTCCCCTTTGTGTCAGGATACTCTCTGCCAAATTTTAAAGTTGTAGGACTATTTACGCCTTTGTAGTACCCAAATATTTGCATTCACAAAATTTCACCAGGAATATGTCCCCAAAAGGGGGGTTTTGGCCCCCTGTAGCTTTCCAGTAGCTAGTTGACCACCCAGGTTGTGATCCTTGAAGGTCCTAGATATCATTTCTGGTGTGAAACCTTTTACAACATTCCGTGTCGGTTTTCCAAAAAGTATGGGTTTTGCCCCTGGGTATCAAGTTCAAGTTTTATTTGTCATGTGCAAAATAGGGTACAATGTACTATAAAGCGCTGCTTTTTGCCCTTGGCACTCTCTCAGCCCAAATTAATTATAAAATGTACCATACCAGCTTAGGAAATAAGTTAAGTTAAAAAGGAACATCTACATATAATATACATCAATATACATCTCGCCTCAGACATTGTAAAAATAAACAGAATAGTAAAAAAATATTCAAACAGAGGTAAAAAGGAAGACAGACACCAATGAAAAAGAAGACAAATGTACACAAACTGAAAAGAAGACAAACGTACACCTGTCCGATGTCGATGATCGCACCCGGTATCGCTCTACAACTGGACAGACAAGGTTTAAGGAATCCGAACGATGCTGTTCTAATCTGTGTCTGTCTCTATCTGTCTATCTGTCTATTTGTCTCTCTCCCTCTATTCTCTCTCTCTGCAAGACAAGCCAGTACATTGCTAGCAGTGAAAGGACATACTGTACCTTTATCCTTATCTCCTCACTGTTCCAGCTTTGGACCCAACGCTTCAAAGCGCTGCCTCTCGCAGCATCACATGTTATCCACTGAAGGGGCACTTCTCCATTAGAGGGGCACCTATTTGGGCATTCATCATGTTTTCTCACAGCACTGCATCCCATTTTCCCTACTGGAAAGGGCACCCTTTGGGACACTGTGATGTAGGGGCGGCATAGAGGGCACTTCATAACGGCACCCTTTTCAATTTTCAAGTTTAGACCATTGTAAGGGCACCTTATAGGACACTGCATCACATTGTCTCCACTATGGCACTCATTAAGATAGGGGCTAAAAAAAATGTTTGCACTCAAAAAAAGGGGCTAAAAAAATTCACGACGCCAGGAAGGGTGAATTCAATCGGGTCAGCCGGCCCTGCCAATGAGGTGTCCCTTTTTTATTTTTCAGGGAGTTGGCAACCCTACATTAAACACACCAGGAATGTTGATAACGGACTGGTCAGAGTTAGGGCATCTTACTTATAGGAAGATGTTGGGGATCGAACCAAGGTTATTATCGTTAACGGAAAAAAAAAAACTGAAACAAAAATAAAAAACGAGGCTTTACAAAAAAAGATAACTAACTGAAGTTTTCAACTTTGTCAATTTATTTCATACATAAGCCTTTTTATATGGATATGAAATCATGTTTTTTTTTTCTCAGATTGAGCTCCCTGAGACTCCTGGCTCATGAATGGTTTAATAAATGCTGTTCATGTGTGTCTTTAGCCGATTGGCTATTTTGATTTTTACCTGGCACACTCCCAGCATCTCACCTCAGGAGCAGAATTACACACATTTTGCACTTAAGGCTTGTAGACTGTTTACATATTTGTGCCCATATCTATATTTCATGTAATGTTGTAGTTGTGTCCAGTAATTTCTTTCTGGTTAATGACACAAACACACTGACTGACACACATCTTGTAAAGTTGTTGTTTTGTTACACAATACTTTTTCTGACCTTTTTGAATCTCACCCCTGAAAAATACCCCATATAACAAAAAAAGATTAAAACTAACACTGAAACAAATAACAACTGAACTAAGCATTTTCAAAAAATAAAAATAAACAAACCCGTTTTAAAAAGTTATTAAAACTAAACTGAAATTGAAAACAGAATAATGAAAAAAATAAATAAAAGAATAATGAAAAAATGCAAAACTATAATAACTTTGGATTAAACCAGTACCTCTTGTCCTGAAATGAAATAGGCCTACATGTAAACGTTTATACCTGCTGACGTTTCCACAACGTGGTTTGTTTTTTCATCGCTGATCATTTTACTGCCTTGTTAAGAAACAAGGTTTGCACCCACAAGACCCTGAAGTTGTCCTTTTCTCTGTTATTTTCCAATTCGAATTCAGCTTTGCTGAGAATAAATAAATTTTCATTGGCCATCATTCTGCACGGATACAGCCGTTCATGGCTCGTTTCCTAATGTTTCTTGTGCAATGCTTGTTTTTTTCTTTTTTTTTCTCTTACTCCTAGTCCTCCTCACACCAAATGATGAGCAAAGTGGGTGGACTTGACTCTGTGGAAAACAGTCTTGTGCGTAACGTCTCAGATTAATTCTGGCACCATGGCGGACTTTGGAGAGATCCTGAGGACCGCTGGGGACTTCGGACTCTTCCAGAAGATCCTTCTTCTAGCCATATGGATCCCCTGCCTTTTTGTACCCTATCACTTCGCCAGCGTCCTCTTTGTGGACTCCGACCCGAAGCGCCACTGTAACACGGACTGGATCCTGGCGGCCGGTCCCAACCTGACGGAAGAGGAGCAGCTCAACCTGACCGTTCCCCGGGAGCCGGACGGCTCCCTCAGCCGGTGTCTGATGTTCTCCCCGGTGAACTGGACCCTGGACTCCGTCCGCCAGTACGGCCTCAACCACACCACCGCCTGCCAGGACGGATGGGTGTACGACCAGACCCTGTATCAGGCCACCATAGTCACTGATGTAAGTCGTATAGTGAAATGTCCCCAACACATGTCACACGCTCATTGTCATGACAACAACAACAACAACAACAACAACAACAACAACACCCCCATCTGATACCAGCTGTGTTTTCCATCGCAGTTCAACCTGGTGTGTGACAAGGCCCATTTGGCTGGGATTGCGCAGACGGTCTTTATGTCTGGCATTCTGGCCGGTTCCTTCATATTCGGACCTGCGTCGGAACCGTGAGTATAGCGCTTGGCGACGGTGCCGGGATGCGGCCGCGTTTCATTTCATCGGCGCCACAGTTTGGGGTCAAAGGTGACGAAGCTCCCTGTTCTGTGACTCCAGGCTTGGCCGCAAGATGCTCATACAGGCGCCCACATGCCTCTTGATGGTGTTCACCCTGGTCTCCGGGCTGTCAGTCAATCTCTACATGTACCTGGCGGCGCAGTTCATGGTCGGCGTCTCCATTGGCGGCTACAGAATCAATGCCAGTGTATTGGGTAAATTATTTACTGCATTTATCCTTGATGGTTTTGGTAGAAGCATTAGACATGACTTGGATAGCCCTTTTCAAGCATGCAGCACTTGAAAAGTTTTTGTAGCTTCTCCAATTTTGATTGTACAGTTTGAATGTAAGTCGCTTTGGATGAAAGCAGGCCTATCTGATAAAAATGCGTTAGTTAGCAAGTTACTAAAAGTTAAGTATCCTTTTTGGCAGCCAAGGATCTCTATATTTCTCAATCCATAACTAGTCTCAAAGTGTCTGTCTGTGTGAATGCATCTGTGTGTGTATGTGTGTGTGTGCTAATAACTGACTGTGTGACACATGGCGTTCTGTGTGTTCGCCATAGGCACCGAGTGGCTGGGGATCACCAAGAGGTCCTTCGCTCCCTGCGTGAACCAACTGCTGGCGTCTATAGGCCAGTGTGCGACGGCCGGCCTGATGTACGGCGCCAGGGACTGGAGGCTGGCTCTGTACGTCTTATCAGGACCCGTGGCCGTCGTGTCTATTTATATATGGTGGGTCATGCGTCGTCTTCTGTGGTTGATTGGTTAATTGATCACTAATGCACAATGATGTGCATTGTGGACAGACGATGAGGTTCACTCCGATCACTGTTTTAATATGAACAACAACGCTATTATCACATTATCAGACTTCATGATATTTTACAAAACCCATTAAAAATGTTAGTAAATAATTTGATGTTCATTGATATAGTTTTTTGCTATGGGGATTTTATATAGATTTTTTTCATGTTGATTAATGCAAATTAATGGTTTTTTTGTGTATAAACTATGTCTTTTTGTCGGATTTTAGTGGGTATGTAAGTAAATATATATGTACATATAATGTCAATATAATATGCCTTCCCGTTACACATGGCTTTTTGTATATATATATTTGTCTCTTCCAGGTTAACTAAGTGTTAAACTGCCACTTATATCGACCCAGGTTCATTCCTGAGTCGGCGCGGTGGTTGCTAACCAAAGGGAGACACAGAGAGGCCAAGGAGTGGATACTGAAAGCTGCTAAAATCAACAAGCGTGTCGTCCCAGACAATCTCCTGGAATCGGTATGCTGGTGTCATCATTTCATCTAGTTCTAGCTCACCTTTTTTTTTAGATAACACGTTATCCTTGCTGACAAATTTTGATATGTCTTCCATTTAGGTAACCATAGACCAGGCAGTAAAAAGAGAAGGAATCAAGACCCTCTTTAAATCACCAACCCTGAGGAAATATATCCTTATAATGTCCTTTGCGTGGTACGTGAGTCTCCCTAACCCTATCCCAAAAAACCTACTCATCTCACTTTCTTGTTTAGTGAATCACATTTGTTTTAATCATGTTATATTTGATGTTCTGTACTGAATTCTTGTTTTTTTTGCTCGGAATAAAGGTTTTCAACAAACCTGGGCTACTTCAGCCTCTCTTTGAATGTGGGCAACTTTGGTCTCAACATCTTCCTGGTGCAGTTGATGTTTGGGCTCAGCCAGATGCCCGCACAGCTCCTCTGCTTCTGCATGCTGGAGGTGTTGGGGAGGAAAAAGTCGATATTGTGCACCACCATCAGTGGCAGTTTTGTCTGCTTCGTTACTCTGGCCTTCTCTCAAGGTGCATCCACTCACAGAAATCACTCTGCACTGTCTACAAAGCACACAAAATACAACCCCAACCCAAAAACATAAGCATAATGCGACTCAAACCCTAAAACCTAACCCTAACCCCACCCAAACCTGAAAGCCTAACCCTTTGCCCAAACCCTAATACCAAACCCTAACCCTTAATTCAAACCCTTGCACCAAAAACCAAACCCTAATAGGAAACCCTAATGCTAAAACCAAACCCTAGAACCAAAAAACAAACCCTAAAACCTAACCCTGACAGGAAACCCTAACCCTAAAACCAAACCCTAAAACCTAACCTTAAAGGGAAACCCTAACCCTAAAACCAAACCCTAAAACCTAACCTTAAAGGGAAACCCTAATGCTAGAACCAAATCCTAGAACCAAAAAAACAAATCCTAATAGAAAACCCTAACCCCAACACCACCCAAACCCTAAAACCAAACGCTAACCCCTACTACACCCGTTGATTTGATAACACTGCTGTTTGCTCTCACCTTAGAAAGATCTGTGGTCATCGCCGTCCTTGCAACCGTCGGACGTTTCCTCTTCACATGCTCTAGTTCAGTGTTCATGGTTTACGGCCAGGAGTTGTTCCCCACTTCAGTAAGGTGGGTAGGCACTAGTCCGGCGGTACTCTCCTTTCCTAGACACCTAGAAAAGAGCAGAGATCACTCACTCACTTCTTTGAGTGAGTGAGTGAGTGAGTGAATGAATGAGTCCCTATTGTTTAAAGTTTCGGTAGCCAGTAAGAGGTGGTATATACGTGATCTCGCAGCGTTTCATTTCTTATACAGTGTTATAGAGGTGAGATATCTATGCCCTGGCGGTCATGCACTTCTAGGGTGACCTAGTCGTGTTTTATTTCTTTACAGGCAGCAGGCTGTTGGTCTGTGCTCCATCCTGGTCAGAGTGGCGGGGCTGTTGTCTCCGCTGCTCAACCTGCTGGCGGTCCACCACTGGACCATCCCCATCATAGTGTTCAGCAGCCTCACCCTGATGGGAGGAGCCCTCACCTTCCTGCTCCCAGAGACCCGGGGGACAGAGCTGGCCGACTCCACCGAACAGGCAGAGGAGCAGAGGAGGTAACAACTGATCCCTATTCAATCACAGGCCGAGGGCTTGGGGTGAGAGGGAGCGCACCATTGTGACCTGAGACAGAGTAGCACTGTTTTTTTTACTTGGTGGTGGTGAGTACAGTGGAAATCTTCACGTCACACAGAGAGGGCTAGGGAGTGGTGTGTGCGCCCTCCAGTGGTGCATTTTAGTTTTTCTTCTTATGTGTATATACAGTATCTCCACAAGGCATGATAGTCTCCACAGATTCTTCTGTCTGTAAGCATATTTCATTTTTATATATAGTTATATAATTAGTTATATAAATCTATAAGTTATGTAAATCTACTTCGCTTTGGGTTAATTTACCGCCATTACTGTTCACACAATGTATTTATTTTAAGGCTGTCAATCGGTTCCAATGTTTAATCGTGGTTAATCGCATAGTTGTCCATAATTAATCGCGATTAATCGCGAGTTAATTGCACATTTTTCATCTGTTCAAAATGTACTGCAAAGGTCATTTTTCAGGTTTATAATAATTTTAATATCCCTATCAACATTGGAGTGGACATAATATGCTTGCTTTATGCAAATGTATCTATATTTTTTATTGGAAATCAATTAAGAACAAAAACACTATGTAGTGTCCAACCTTTTTTCCAGCATTAACACAAAACAATGGACTAAACAATCCAGGGACCCACACAGGTCAAGCATTTACCAATATGCTCAAATCACAACTCATAACAAACTCAAGCCAAAGAAACAATGCATCTCAAAAAACAGACTGTGCAAAAAAATAGTATAGCCTAACTGCAGTATCCAAAGAAATTGAAGTATAACTGCAGTATCCAAGAGTCCTATTTCTGCAGTTTTCTTTCTTATACTCTCTTTCCACTGTTTCCTGCTGACTTTATTACCAAATCTTTTCAATAGTATCTGTCTTCAGACTGCAGACAGGTAGGCGTGTCTTTGAGTGGGCATGTCTTTGAGTAAATGTGAGCGTTTCTTTGAGTCACATAGGGTTAGGGTTAGTTATATAGTCACAGGTCAAAACTTTAATTCAATATTGGTGACCACAAGACCGAAACGAACCTCCCTTCAATGCCACCATAACCTCGAGACCTCGTGATTATTATTTTAAATGGCAGCAAGCAGGAGGCGTGTCTTCGAGTAAATGACACGCCCCTCTGCCCCACTGAAAGACACGCCTACCTGTCTGCAGACCGCAGACAGGTAGGCCCTTCTCAATTTTTTTTGACACATTAAATCAGGTACTGGCCTTTTTAGAAGACATTCATTTTCAATGAGAGCGGCGCGGCGTGGAGGAGCAGTATCTGGTTGTCAGATTGCTAGTTGCCATCCGTCTGCGGCCAGTACCTGCGTTAGTGTGACAAAAAAATGTGTGGCATTAAAACAAATTTGCGTTAACGCCATTATTATTGTGTTTGTTAATCAGCCCTATTTTAGTTGTACTCCAATACATCTCTTTAACCTGTACAAGTGTTGATCTTATGATCAACAAGGAAGGAATGTGGAAAAATGCTAATTTTAAGGCCTTTGTGTTCTCCTTGCACCGATAGCGAAGTTAGTTAGTATTTGCCACTATAGCCACGAAGTGTGGTAGTGAGGTCATACCAATCTCCTCACTTCTTTCTTGTGTAGATTCCTTTAGTTGTCTTACTTGCTCCTTGCAGACATCTCCATTTCCCCCCATTGTGTGTTGCAAAATAACTTGTCCTCTCCCGCCATGAGGCCAAACTCTCCACGATGGTCACTCCCCTCAGCTTTGTTTCCTTTGTTGTACTGCCCACGATGGGAAAGTTTCCCTTTAATATTCATGTACACCCATTGTCTCTCTGAAGATGCTTGGTCAATGCTGTCTTCCCATCATCATGCTTCAGGATGACGTGAGGAGGATGTGAACAACCACACAAAACAGCAAAATATGTAGTTTGCTACCTCGTTCCATAAGTGAAGAGCGCTGCAGACAAAGTAAAACATTAGCCCCCAATTTCCTAGGAAACTGGGGGCTAATGTTTTATTTTGTTATCTTAAAGGACTTTGGTTTGTTTCAATTTCTACATCTTGTTTCTTTTTTTGCAGGAATATGGCCATCATGAAGAAAATAAGTGATCCAAACACACCTGAACAAACAAGTGCAACAAGCTCTACGAAGCTCTAGTTGACATTAAACTAGGGTTGCCAACCGTCTGCAGGTCCGTTTCCTGTCACCATAGCAGCAACTAACTAGCTAGTCTGAATGAGGTCTTGGTGAGGTGTGGAGTGGAGCGATTGACAGCAGCCATGAAACGTTTCCAGGGTGGAAGTTATAAAAGAAAAAGGGAGGAAGAGTTTAGGAAGAACTTACCTAAATTAACCAACTTCTTCCAGTCGAAGAATTCTTCCACGGAAGAACGTAATTTGGATTAGTGTTGCAACAACATCTGCTGAGCTGGGTGGTGTAGCTAATGCTAGCTGCAGCAGCAGTGGCACCGATGCACTAATCGTAATACTTTCAAAGGTTTTTACTACTGTTTTTTTATTGTCATCTATGGCAATAAATATTTGTGTGCACAGAGTATGCCTCAGTGTCCCATTATTACAGAAAGAAGTGTGTTTTAGTTTTAGGGGTGTGTGTGTGCGGGGGGCGGGGGGGGGGCTTGGAATCCTTTGCCTTGGGCCTCAAAGTTTCCAGGACCGCCCCTGCACCCGTCCCATATTGAGCTGAAAAGGGACACACTTTGTCCCGTATTACTGTGAGAGTAAAAAAAAAAAGTCAGTAAAATGCCAATGGAAAATGAATAACAGGGCACTTTATATGAACATTTACGGTAAACTTCTTTCCAGGCCCAGAGCAATTGAAAGAGAGAGTTGTGACACACTTTGATCTCGCCGCCACGCAATCACGTGGTTCCTGTAGCTCTCAACAGGTCCAAACAGATCCGTTTGAATGGTTTTCAGCGGGATGGACAGCAGTCCTATATTTACAGCAATGTTCAGTAAATATTAACGCATAATGTGCAATATTCAATATATATAATGTTGTAAAAAGCAGTTTCAAAAATGAAACTCTTACTCACGCGTGTTCTTTAATGAAGTGATAGAAGAAGTTTTAGCTTTAAGAAATAATCAGTTTTATTGTTAACCCCAGTATAATGTGCAGAGTTTTACAGATCTGGGTCCCACTACATTTCTCTGACAGAACAACAAAGTGTGTGTCAGTTCACAAAGTCTGCACACCAACTATCCCTGACCCAGGAAGTTATATACACAAACAGTGAAAATGTCATAAAGGGCTGGCTCTTGACGTCTTCCCCCCTCGTCCTTATGGTGTCTGGCTCCAGCGCCAGATTGTCGCCTCCGGGTATTATCTAAAAGATTCTTTACATGTACAGCGACAAGCCTGCCTGTTTTTCGCCCTCATCTGACCTCACACTATCTACTCTACACATGTCATCAACAATGTACTCATTCCGATCCTGAGGAGCTGCCACCATGCTTACATGCCTCTGCTTAGCTCATGACTCTGTCCTTCATCAGCAGAAAGGCACCGAGGTTAGTGTGACCCTAATTATTGGTCATATGGTAGATATAAAATATAACCATACCCTTAATAATAGCATTTCTGGGGAGTTGCAGAGAGACAGCACTGCATGTCTCTAATGCATACATACTGTAAATGTATTCATTTACACAGTAGTATGCATTCATATTTTTCTCATGCTTCTATGGTCATAATTACTCACATCCTAATGTTATGTTAGCTCGAGGTATGATTACGAATACAATGTTCACACTATAGATCAGATATACAGTCGTATAAATATGAATACACTACTGTCTATAGTGTTTATATCTGTTACTCTGCACTTCTTAGTGTTCACATGTCATACTGTCCATACTAGTGTTCACACCAGTGGGGGACTGTTTGAAGAAAAAAAGGGCTCCTACTGCACGACGTGGGGCCCCACCAGCGTACAAAAAGCTATGATGCATATGTATGATGAAATAGTCTTCAT
>OMPL01109529.1:0-12310 GCA_900312945.1 Merluccius capensis | reverse complement strand
GATTAGTCGTCAAAACGAGAGCTGGTAAATTGTGAAAAATGCATTAAACTGTAATCAGAAAACGCGGTTATATGCTATAGACCCTATAGTATCTGTGGTGTAAAGGCTGGGACACATTTCAAATTATAAATATGTACACTTTATGTTGAAAGTATAGACCGTCGCGATTCCCGATGTACAATGCATGACGTCAGCTCTGTGGCTCATAGCTGAGCGGACTAGAATACCTCCCGTTGCCAAGTCGTATCTAAGGTCCGTCCTATTTACTGGAGGAGTGGACTACGTGTCCGTTGCATAAGAACCTTACGGGAGGGTAATGATTGTTCCAGGTATTAGTCAGACCCTCAGGCGTTACTAGGGAAGCTAAATTATGGCTTCTTGTGAAAAACTTAATATTTTGATTGTAAAACGCATGCAAATATTAATTAATGGTCTTAATTTATTTTCTTTGGCAAGTGACCATGGTATAAGCGGGATAATGCCCTTCGAGGTGTCCATTATCAGAAGTTAATGGACTTCGCGGAAGCAACCCGGTCAACAACCTCGCAGACCCACTTCTTGTTATTATTTAGGCAATATAAGTCATTATATAGGTAATATAAGACATTACCAAAGTGCTATAAGACATTATTTAGGAAATATACTTAGGTGGCAAACACATATTATGGACACCTTCAACATCATTCAAATGAGCCACTTTAATCTAGATTAACCTAGATTAATTTAAATATTAATATAGACTACACGGTGACTACAGGCCAGGTAAAGAGGCAGCTGGAAAGACTGCAACAGCGAAAGGCTGAAGGCCCTGATGGCATCTCAGGATACCCAGGATCCTGAAGACCTGTGCCAGCCAGCTGTCTCCTGTACTGGGACATCTGGACAACCTGAGCCTGAGTCAGGAGAAAGTCCCGTTGCTGTGGAAAACCTCCTGCTTGGTCCCAGTCCCCAAGAAGTCGAGGCCATCTGACCCGGCAGACTACAGACCAGTTGCCCTAACATTGCATGTGATGAAGGTCCTGGAGAGACTGGTCTTAGCCCAGCTGAGGCCACAGGTGAGGACGTTTCTGGACCCTTTGCAATTTGCCTATCAGCCCCATTTAGGAGTCGACGATGCTGTCTACCTGCTGCAACGAGCCCATATGCATCTGGATGGTGGGGGAGGCACTGTGAGGATCGCATTCTTTGATTTCTCCAGTACTTTCAACACCATTCAACCTCTGCTAATGGGTGAGAAGCTGCGGGTGATGGGTGTTGACGACACTATGATCTCCTGGATTACTGACTACTTGACATGCAGGCCACAGCTTGTCTGTCTGGGCAGTGTCCTGTCTGACATGGTGGTCAGTGATACAGGAGCTCCACAGGGAACAGTGGTCGCTCCCTTCCTCTTCACCTTATACACCACTGCCTTTCAGTACAACTCTGAGTCATGTCACCTGCAGAAGTTTTCTGACAACTCAGCTGTTGTCGGGTGTATAAGAGGTGGAGAGGAAGGTGAGTACAGGACACTGGTAGACAACTTTGTAGAGTGGTTTGAACAGAATCACCTGAGGCTGAATGTCAACAAGACCAGAGAGATGGTGATCAACTTCAGGAGGAAGAAGAGGATGCCTTCACAGCCACTACGGATCAGGGGGGAGGTGGTGGAGGAGGTGGAGGACTATAAATACTTGGGAGTGGTGATCGGCAACAGACTGGACTGGAAATGTAACACCGAGGCATTGTACAAGAAGGGGATAAGCAGACTCTATTTCCTGAGGAAGCTGAGATCTTTCAACGTGTGCAGCAAGATGTTGGAGATCTTCCACCAGTCTGTTGTTGCTAGCGCCATTTTCTTTGCTGCTGTGTGTTGGGGCAGCAGCATCAGAGCCAGCGACACCAACAGACTTGATAAAATCATCAAGAAGGCTGGCTCTGTACTAGGTCTCAGGCTGGAGTCTTTTGAGTCCGTGGTGGAGATGAGAACGCTGAATAAACTGTTATCCATCATTGACAATGATCAGCACCCTCTCCATCACACAGTGGTCAGACAGCGGAGCAACTTCTCTCACAGGCTGCTCCAGCTCCGCTGTCGAAGGGAAAGATACAGGAAATCTTTCCTGCCACATGCCATCACACATCACACACAACAGCTAATAACTCTGGTCAGAACAATACAGTCTCCATGCACCTTATATGTTTGTACATAATTTGTTCCTGCACCTTATATATTTTTTTAATATTTTTACTTTGCACTACAATTTATTTATACATTTTTTATATTGCATTTTATTCTTTAATTCATTGTGTTGTTACTGTATGTAATGCTGCTGCTACACTCCAATTTCCCAGCTTAGATCAATAAAGTCTATCTATCTATCTATCTATCTATCTATCTATCTATCTATCTATCTATCTATCTATCTTAAAGCAACACAAAAAGCTTAGTTGTTAATAAGTGCATAGTTTGCTGCTAATAAATGCATAATAAAGTATGTATTCGAAAAAAGCTTAGTAAAGGTTTAATGATGACATAATAGGTAAGTTAGTTCTCAACTCAATAATAATGTTAGTAAGCATATTATGGACATATAGGACATATAAGGTCCTTATTACCTATTAACTAATGCTTATTAAGGGCCTTACTACCCATTAACTAACGCGTATTAAGGGCCTTATTACCTATTTAATAAACATATAAGGACTTATAAGGGCCTTATTACCTATTAACTAATGCTTATTACAAGGACCTTAATATAAAGCACTTCCGATATTTTTTACGTAAGGGATAATCCAGGTGTGCATGTATCGAAAAATAATTCACGACGCAAGGGCTAAGAATCAAATTATTATTTAAATCCGAATATTGAAATGTAATTCTACACAGGAGTACACTTGACAAAGCCGTGCAGGGGGAGGTGCCTGATCCTAATGTCCTTAAGGTTGCAGAGGTTTACGAGGACCTTCCAGTGGACATTGGACCTGGACCACCACATCACCACCATGGCAATAAGTGCAGACATCCCACTGGTTGACTCAGCATTTGGTAAAGTCCAGGAAGGCAGTCCCATCTTCCACCAGCAGCTACAATAGCTGGAAACTACTTGGATACAGGATAATATAGGTTGCTACAAGTGGGCAGAGCGACTATGGAGTGGCACCATGTCAGGAGGACAAGGATCACATCTTCCTGCCTCAGAGAGATTTACCATGTCCGCGGTCAGAGTTCAGCACAACATCGTGCACAGAGAATTTGAAAGGCGAGATTGGCCTGACATTGGAGCCTGTTGAGTATTGTCGGCTAAAAAACACCAATTACTGGCCTTGTGGGTTTATCATACATGCAGATTCCCCCAGGGTCATATCCCAATGGTCTTGTGTTTGACCCCAATGAGAGCCCACCCTTTGGCCTGCTGGAGATCAAGTGCAAAGAGCTATGTTGACTATAGCTATCTGAAAATGCAGAGCAACTATGAAATTAAAATGGCAGCACAGCTACTACTGGCAGGTTCAAGGCCAGCTCTTAATTACAGGTATGGAGTGGTGTGCCTTTGTGATGTTTGCTAAAGAGGACATGGTAATTCAGAGAATATATAAAGACAATCATTAGGGAGAAGGAAGATTACTAGTTTATTTTTACACAGCAGTTTAGTTTACCAGTAAATTTGAAGTCAGTGTTGTTGGGTAATGAAATAGCTCAAACTGTGAAGGCACTTCAATGTTGAATGTTTTGAATCAATTATTGTGATTGTTTTCCATAAAATTCAAGACATCTGTGAATAAAATAATCAAATGTATTCAAGCAATCATTATTTCAATATTTCAGTCTGCTGAAAATATTGGACCGTCTGGGCACAACCCCCTTTTTAATTCTCCTCAGTCCCCCAGTCTTCACAACAAAATTGCCTGACTGAAAATGTCTGCTACACACACACAAGTGTGTTTAGTGGGACTGAAGTTGTCCCTTTTGGGCAGCCACTGAGCCCGTACCTCTGGAACGACTGGAGAAGAATGACAGCTAATAACCGCAACCACGTTATACCTTGAGTAATTGGCAAATAGCAATGTAGCGACAACTTCCTCTCTTGCTGTTGATATGTAGATCGTCTCTCTTTAATCTTAAAAACACTCATGGTAGCTAGCGATATTCAAATCTCAAGTCACCTCAACAGCGAAACGTCAAGTATGACCGGAAATAATAATGCTCATGCTCATGCTGTATTAATATAGTAATATGAAAGCTATACAGATCTTCCTAGACTGTATTAACCTTTGGCTGCTCTGGTCTTCCTGGATGTAGCGCTGCATCATCAGCGGTTAATTCACGCCTTTTCGGTGTAGTGCAGCAGAGAATCAGAATGCTACCTTGACCTGAATCACTGATGCAGAAACTACAATGGCGGCCGCCACCGGATCAGTGGAGTCTAAGCTGTCCAGTATGAGATCTGTTCAGTTCAGTTCAGATCTTTATTGTCCCTCGAGGGGAAATTTGATTTGCAGTAGAGGTCAAACACAAAACACAACTTACAGGAGGACATGGGACATTAATCACAACAGTCACAGCAAACAACTATCATCATATCAAACCAAAAGTGCTGCTGAGCAGTGCAGTCTGAATTTAGTGGAGATTAAGTGCACTTATTGCACTTGGGACAAAGGAAAATTTAAACCTATTGGTTTTTACCCTGGGGGACCTGTATTTCCGCCCAGATGGGAGAAGAACGAATTCCTCCAAGAGTGGGTGGTCAGAGCTGGCCAAGATTGACCTTGCCTTCCGCAAAACTTGTCTGTCATAAATATCTGCAAAAGAAAGCTTCTCCGTGCCAATTATTGTGCTGCCTACTTTAACAATGTTGAACAAACAATTTTTGTTTTTCACTGTAAGGTTCCCATACCAAGAAATGAAACAAAAGGTTAAAATGGACTCAATAAAAGATTTGTAAAATAAAACCATCAGTGTCTTGTCCACATCAAACATATTCAGTCTGCGCAGAAAGCAAAGTCTCTGCAAGCCCTTTTTGCAGGTTGCAGATGTGTTGGAGTCATGTTTCAAGCTCTTGTCGATCACTGTTCCCAGGTACTTGTAGCACTCAACCGTCTCAACAAGTGAGCCCTTAATTATAGCTGGGAAGGTTGAGTGGGGGGTTTTCCTGAAGTCGATGGCCATATCTTTAGTTTTGTGAACATTTAGCTTCAGGAAGTGGTTGTCACACCACTCTACAGTCTAAGTCTTTCACAGCTGGCCCATGATTGACCTCACCATCCTGGAGCAGACTGATTAAAACAGTGTCATCTGCGAACTTCAGGAGATGCCTGTCTCTGAGCTCCACCCGGGGGAATAACACCAGCGGCGCTATTCCCCTGCCTTCATACCCAAGTGAAACTGTTTCAATGAACACTGTTGTTCCTGACGCTGCCCGAACTATTGTTGCTAATGTCAATCCGCTACCTGTCTCATCCAAAATCTCTGTCTGTAGGGACAGACAAACTGAAATTCTCATTATTGGTGACTCCATCATCTGATCTGTTGAACTCCCAGGCGCTATCACCTACTGTCTTCCTGGTAACAAAGTTGCAAACATTATTGAACTGTCACCAGTGCTCACAGACCTCCATCCCTCATCTCAGACACTAATTGTTTATGTGGGCACCAATGACGTCATGAATAAACAATCAGTCAAAATTCACGATCAACTAGAGTCTCTTGCAATCACAATCCAGAGCCTGGGCAAAACCTGCATTTTTTCTGGTCCTATTCCCACTACTTTAAAAGGCCCTGAGCGTTTCAGCCCTCTCTATAGTCTGCATGAATGGCTGAAAACCTTTTGCACTGCAACTGGGTATGGCTTTATTAGCCACTTTGACTGTTTATGGACAAGACATGACCTTTATAAATCAGATGGCCTGCACCCCAACATTAACGGTATTAAAAACTTCATACAGTATATTGCTTTTTATTCTGACTGATATTTACCTCAGCACAACATTGCTCTAGACGCCACCTATAGACCCAGATGCTCTTCTAGTTCTACAATAAGAGCAAACTTAGTTCCCATTCCACCCACTCCAACAATAAAGTCAGAAATATTTTAACTCAACATCAATTACACCCTTCAACTGCATCTATTGCTGAATTGATTTCCAACATTCCTACTGTTTGCTCTAATCAATGTGAGGTTAATGTAAGGCTAATTAATTAATTAATTATTATTTAATTAATTAATTAGCTGTTTAGTGGATGAGGTGTCATATCCCCCCCACACACACACACACTATGCAAAAAATCGCTTTGGGTGTATTGAAAAGCACTATATAAATGCAATGAATTATTATTATTATTAATCAACCCAGTTAATTCTTTCTTATCTCAAGCGGACCTTAAAAAAGTCACCCATGCTTTAATTTCGTCATGACTAGATTATTGTCATTCTCTGTATTCTGGGCTCAGCCAAAAGGTAATTTCCCATCTCCGTTCAAAACTCGGCTGCCAGACTTTTCACAAATTTCAAGAGACAAGATCATATCACTCCCATCCTTGCAATGCTTTACTTGCTACCTGTTAGGTATAGAATTGATTTAAAACTTTTATTAATTACTTTTATGGCCGTACTCCTACCTATATTGAAGATATTTTCACACCCTATGAGCCTAACCGCCATCTGCGTCCTCAGGTAGGACCCTCCTAACTGTTCACACAGCCCGCCTCATTACAAAAGGTAACCAAACGTTTTCCGTCAGAGCCCCGCAGCTGTGGAACTACCTGAGGAACTTAGTCTAGAAAACCCTGATCTGATATTTCTCAAGTTTCTCATCTTCTTTCACCTTTATTTCACTTTTTTTTTTATTATACACCTTATTTTATCAGGTCTTATGTTCTGTGTTAATTTTGTTTTTTGTTGTTTTTATCCTGACTGTGTGCACTATTTTATCTTGCTCTGTAAAGCACTTTGTAACTGTGTTTTGAAAAGTGCTATACAAATAAGTTATTATTTATTGTTATTATTTATTGTTATTAATATAGTAATATGGAAGCTATACAACTTCCTGGACTGTATTAATATAGTAATATGAAAACTATACAGAGATTCCTATACTGCATTCATTTGAAACCTTGCCACCAAATGTTTTACCACTATTGTGACAAATGTCTCAGTTGTCTTCTCTTACTATTTCTCTTAGCAAGCTAATTGGTCAACCAATCCTTCCACTGTGGACTGCTTTTCCAAGAGATCTGGACTGATGGTGACAACCTCAGACATGAGGCTCTTCATGTACCCTGTCGTGTACAGCTCTATAATGTAATCTGAGGCCCGCAATAGGATAGGGCCGATCCGGTCAACCACATAGCTATATACCTGTCAACAACATCCATTTGCATCCCTTCCATTGATAAGAAGAAAGCGGTGAAATTGAAACATTTGTTTGAAACCAGAGCTCAATGATGCATGCAGCTTGGAAGGACAGGCAGGCGGGGATGAGATGGGCTTTGGGGCAAACGATCGAGGAAAGGTTATGGTCTCCCAGGGAATCGTATAACAGGACGGTTAGCTTTTGTATCAAAGATAAAACAAGATAAAACAACAAGCATGACAAAACAACTTATCTAATAAATTAAAAAGAAAAAGAACACCATGTGCACCAGAAAATACCCCTTTCATTTGTGTCTGCTGTACAATAAACACAGAGCTCTGGGGCTTTAGGCTTATTTTCATGGATATAGGAGAGAGAGAGAGAGAGTAAGAGAGAGAGAGAGAGAGAGAAAAGAGGCGGTTTAGCTTCTAAACACTTAGCTCATTGCAGGATTGCTTTGAGACTAGCATGTCAAATGGACATGAATGTTTGCTACCACTTTAATTTCGCTCTCTTTCATAAAGTAACATGCTTTGAGAGCTAAACCATGTTCATATTCAAAACGGAGCATTTCAGCCCAGTCATCACAACTCAACAACTATTTATGATATGACCAATAAACTGTGAATTCAAAACATCAGGACGCCAAACCATGTGTTTTGCATATGATTCAGTATGGTCACACATTAGTAGTCAATATTAGTACTTCTGTGATGTGTAATGGTGGGTTGTTTGCGATTTACACATTCACTCGGATGGGTGATTTAATTAAAGCAACAATGTCACAGCAAGGTAGGTAGGTAACAGATGAGCATATAACAATCTGACTTGTTCCAAAATGCCATAAACACAATGCCATATGTTACATGCACATTAACTCCTACAATACATTACATACAGTATCCCGTCAGATGATGTGCATAGCAGTCAGAGCAGTGAATTAATACAGTTGAATGTATTCAACTATATATTGTGTATTGTATGGCATTAAAACATTGCAAACCTTTATGAAACAGCCCAGTGGCTTACTAGCTGGTTTTGATTCCAGCTCATTTAAATATATTTAAAGCACGGACCTGTGAAGGACCTGTGAGTGGTGGAGGGTGTGAGTGCTCCTCAGTGCGTGCGTGCGTGCGTGTGTGTGTGTGTGTGTGTGTGTGTGTGTGTGTGTTTATATGAGGAGAGGGACATGAAAGACAACACCATTCTGAGCCCTGCATTCTGTAACAAGGGACAACACATATGAAGCAAACTAATACCCCTCTTACCATTGATTGGCACCAACAAGTGAGAGGGAAAGATAAGAGAGATAAAGAGGGAGACAGAGGGCGGTGAGAAATTCCCTCTAGAGGACTGAATTACTTCCCCTGAATAAAAGCCCATAGAAAGACATGGCCTGTCTTTTGTGAATAGGACACAACTTTAGAAATAGAATATAGATATATGCCATTTGGTAGAGGTGATACAAAGCATCTTACAAGACTATGAAGGCATACATTTAGTGAGAATCAAACCCCTAAACCTGGCAGTGTCAATGCAATGTTCTACCAGTTGAGCCAGGCAGGAACTTACAGGAACTATATATTAAATCAATTACGAACTCCATACATCTGAAATATATCCTGGTTGTAATGACAGAAAAAGGAAAACCTATTGAGCCTATTTATTATTTGAAACTATTCATATAATAGTATAATACTGAATAGATGACAGTAGTATTCTATATATCCATGACTCCATTTGAAAGGCAGCATATCACCACCTGGCTGTGAAAAATATCTGGGGTGCATTCAAAAACATTCAGCAACTTGGTTGTACACAACCCAAAAATGGGTCTTTGGGTTGTGTACATAGACCTAGGTTTTGCTCGGTTTTGCATACGATTTGACTGCTATCCCGGCAGAGCAGAGAGTGTTATCTGAGATGCATGACCTTAGCTTAAAGCATGGCATTTAGTAACATGCACGACTGCATGGCTGCACAACATGAAGAGAGGAAATATAGCAGTCATCACAGCTTGCTCATTTGGGTGCTGAATTAGGTTGCAATGCAGCTTGTAATCAAACTGGCTGCGTGTGAGTGGAATCCTTTAAGCGTTAACCCCTGGCCACATATGATAATGTATAAACAATGCTGATTAATAACATATGAACAATGGGTGGATTGTAAAGCAGGGGATAGGGAAGAGCAGAAGTGGGTGTATGGTCGTTACAGTACAGTTGGCCTGAGAGCAGCGCCATTATGAAGTGAACAATGAGGGCATCTAGATCTGGCAATTTAGCATGGCCAACAATTTATCGGGGAGGCAAGGCTCATTTCACACACACACACCATCTTTCTCTCTCACACACACACACACACACACACACACACACACACACACACACACACGCACCCACACCCATTCGGCACCACTCACTGTCACTGCCATCACTCTCTGGACACAGGAAACAAAGCACGTTGTAAATGCATTTGAACAGGGGTAGCTTATAAAAATTGCTTTGGCGGGGGGGAAACATCACACTGACTGCTTTCATGTGCGCCGCAGGACAAATTGACCTGGCTGGCGGTCAAAATATTAAAGCCATAACTCTTGGGGGAATCTGATGATGCACGGCCCAGCTGAGGCATACTGACCACCGTCTTTTAAGAGCATTTATGATGCAACGACGGTGATATAGCACAGCTTCCATAAAATCATTAAAAGCATTGATGGTTGAAATGTAGAATCCTCCTACCCTCTCATAGTCCATTAGTGCTTCAACTCACACCATGTGAACAGATGTTGAGACTAACCTGAGGAACTCAGGTGGGCTCATCGAAAAGTATGTTCATATGATCATGGGTGAGCAGTGACGGTTCAGTGATTATCTGTAATGACTGATGTTTTTAATGGAAAACAACCAAATCAGTATAAGGGAGGGGGGGGGGCACACCTGCAACAACGTCAGATGCTCCTTTCATGAAAATACGTGAGTTTGCATATGGAAATCACTCAACTGCACGTCCTGCTTGTGTTATAATACCACACGTCTGAATAAACGGACTGAAGGGAACATTCATGTTGTGTTTTCTTTTGCAATTTTCACATGGGCCATTAGAATAACTAAACAATTTGTGCTACCTGGATATTTGTCGTGGGAAAGTCAGGCAGGGATGAAAAGCTTTGAGCTAATTTCTCCATTCTGTGTTTCTAAGGCTCTCTATCCCATTGGAAATAACATGGCGAGTATTGAAAAAGTAGTTAGATTAGCTTATTGACTGTTTAAACCTACGTTTCATGTTTGATATGTGCACCAAATACTCATCAACCCATCAGACCACGGAATTTACAGTCAACAAATCACATGTCACATCACTGAAAACTGATTGAACCAACCGCTGATTGAAAACTGACACCCACTTAATTTTGGCATGTTCATTTGGCAATTATAGTTCTGTATATTGCATCTCATTTACGTAGGTCTAAGTGGGTCCCAGAGGCTGAGGGTCAAGTACTACTGGGCCACGGCTAAAAACAGTTTGAGGAAGGTCGGTATAGAATACATACCTGTACTGTTGGGGAGGAGCGGTGTTTCCGTGTGGTGGTGGTGGACATGGTGGTGGTGGTCTCGATGAAGGTGGTGGACATCTCAGGGGGCATGGCGGTGGAGCGTCCGGAGCCCCCGGAGCCGGGCCCGTCGCCCACCAGCCGCACGCTGCCGTTGATCTTGACGTTGACATTGCCCTCGGCCGCCATGTTGAGCACCTTGAGGCCATTGTAGTACAGGCCCGACAGCTGACCTTGGAACGGCCGGCCGCGGTCGCTGCCACCGATGGCCACAGTCGCTTGGGTGTTGAATATTGTTAGCTGGCGGCCTGCATGAGAGAAATATGTCATATGTGCCACCGAAATTGGGTTAGACAATGTTTTGCCTTACCACAGATAGTGTAGAAATCTTTAATACATTGTTCTTGTTGCAGATAAGAATAATTGTATTTTTATGCCATTAACTTGAGATCATGACATTTTATTACATTGGGTATTTTGATTCCTTTTTTACACAGTTGGCGGATATTAAGGTAGGGTATCTGTGTGTTACAAATATATGTTTGTCTACACACATTGATCCGTCTACATACCATGGGTATAACATTTTTGCTGTCATCATTACGGGTTAGGTAGAGCCTGTGTTATCGATGCTATGTCTGTAACAATTGACCTAATCCACTGATATCCAAAGCTAAATATCCACCAACTGTGTCAACAGAAGAAAAATTATTATACTGCTACTGCTAATTCCTCATAGATTATGTTGACATAACTTGGTAACATTTTGTGCCGGTAATTTTGTTCAGGTTTAAGGTTAAGTGGGATAAGGAATTATGTCTGAATTCAATTGATTTTGTTAGTTAGTTAGTTATTATTAGTACGCAAAGACATTCAGTCAAAATGACAAAAACACACACACACATATATATATATAAAAAGCTGTTTCATTCCTATACATTTAACATGCATTTAATTTTTTTTATATTCATGCTAACTTAAGTTGTGAAAGGGACTTGTAAAAATGCAGAAACTTAACATTTAGATTATATTTCATATTGAATGACCCTGCAGAATTTATCTTCTGAAGAAGTCTCAGTCCTTTCAACAATTGATCACTGTGGAGGGTTTATGTGGAGTGTGTGTGTTGATGGCTGGTTTACAGCCTCACCTGGCCTGAGTCAGACTGATTGGACTCTGGCTGGGTGGGGCTGCACACCTGTGGTGCTGAGCAGTCATGGCACCCAGGATAAACCAGCCATTAACACACACACTCGGGGAGGAGCCACTGTCATGACAGCTTGAACATCAGCTCAGCAAATACCACCTGCTCTCCAATAAACACATCTTGAACTACCATCTACCTGTGTCCTGTGCCTGAGGGCCCCAAGGAAAGCCACTTAGGTGGCGTGTGGTTAGGAGAACCCTGCCACACATACATTTCTTGTA
>OMPL01109511.1:0-13189 GCA_900312945.1 Merluccius capensis | reverse complement strand
TCTTTTACAGAGACTCGAGCATGAAATTGGCATTAAAGGAACCGCACTAAGCTGGTTTATGTCCTATTTGTCAGATCGTTCACAGTTTGTACATGTTAACGATGAATCTTCAATAAATACTACAGTTAGTCATGGAGTTCCATAAGGTTCTGTACTTGGACCAATACTATTTACTTTATATATGCTCCCTTTAGGCAACATTATTAGAAATCACTCCATTAACTTTCATTGTTATGCAGATGATACGCAGTTATATCTATGGATCAAACCCGATGAAATTAATCAATTATCTAAATTACAAACATGTCTTAAGGACATAAAATCCTGGATGCAATTTTCTGATGTTAAACTCAGAGAAAACCGAAATTCTTGTACTTGGCCCCAAAAACCTTAGAGACTCAATGTCTACAGATATAGCTACTCTAGATGGCATTACCTTGGCCTCTAGCACCACTGTCAGGAATCTTGGAGTTATCTTTGATCACTTTGATCTGTCATTTAATTCCCACATAAAGCAGACCTCTAGGACTGCCTTTTTTCATTTACGTAATATTACAAAAATCAGACGCATCCTATCAAAGACAGATGCAGAAAAACTAATCCATGCATTTGTTACTTCAAGGCTGGATTACTGCAACTCTTTATTATCAGGTTGTCCTAATAAGTCCATTAAGACGCTCCAATTAATTCAAAACGCTGCAGCACGAGTACTGACAGGAACTAGGAAAAGAGATCACATCTCTCCTGTACTAGCTTCTCTGCATTAGCTCCCTGTAAAATTTAGAATATAATTTAAAATCTTCATCCTCACCTATAAAGCTCTTCATGGTCAGGCCCCTTCATATCTCAAAGAGCTCATAGTACCCTATTACCCCACTAGAACACTGCGTTCTCTGAATGCAGGGCTACTGGTGGTTCCTATAGTTTCTAAAAGTAGAAAAGGAGCCAGAGCCTTCAGTTACCAAGCTCCTCTTCAGTGGAACCAGCTTCCAGTTGTGGTTCGGGAGGCAGACACCCTCTCCACATTTAAGAGTAGGCTTAAGACGTTCCTCTTTGATAAAGCTTATAGTTAGGGCTGGATCAGGTGAGTCCTGAACCATCCCTTAGTTGTGCTGCTATAGGCCTAGACTATCGGGGGATTTCTTATGGTGCACTGAGCCCCTCTCTCCCTCTCTCGCTCTTTCTGCACACATTCATGTCCCATTCATGCATGTTACTAACACTTCTTCCCCGGAGTTCTTGTGTTTTCTCATCTTGCAGGTTCTCATGGATCCTGGTGGAGCCTTCTGCCATGGTCCTGCTTGACTGCCATTGCTAATATCCGTGATATTATTGTTTATTATTAGTTGCTGCTCGCTGTCCGCAATCATTGCTGCTGTCATCATCTTCTTCATGTTCATTAGTGTATTGATGTAATCATCATGTCTCTCTCTCTCTCTCTCACACACCAGCTGGTCAAGGCAGATGACCACCCACCTAGAGCCGAAGGGTCTGTCCGAGGTTTCTGCCTTTTAACAGGCAGTTTTTCCTTGCCCCCGTCGCCAAGTGCTTGCTCATGGTGGTACTGTTGGGTCTCTGTTATAAGGAGTTCGGTCTAGACCTGCTCCATTTGAAAAGTGCCCTGAGATAACTTCTGTTATGAATTGGCGCTATACAAATAAAATTGAATTGAATTGTAACGGTCTCTTCTTGTATGTCCCCCAGCTTGTTTTGTTGGTGTTGCACCATCCCACTAGGCAGATTTGCATTGCCTTCAACAGGCTCCTCCACAAAGTCTTGCTCAATGGAGTCCTGTAGGGCCAACTCTGGTATTAGGGGAATCTCCTCCTCATGTGGAAGCATGGTAAGGTCCTGACTCTGTTGCAAGATTCGGCATCTATGATGTTTAGCCCACGCTGGAACCACTTCACTATCGTATGGCTTCAGACAATCATGATACATTATCTTCCCATGCTTAGGACCTTGAATCTTGTAGAGCACAGAACCATGACCTGCAGTGACAACAAAGGGACCTTCCCATGGGGTTGGAGTTTTGGGCTCACTCCTTACTTCTTGGTGCTATCTCGTACTCATTCTATAGTATGACCAACACAACACTGGATACAGTCAACATATGAACTGCTCATTTCTGTAGGCCAGGCCTACATAAGTGTTACAGTTTTGATGTCTGGACATCCCTGGCGGGTGGACATTATTTTAAAGTTGTTGAACGCGTGGTTACTCCGCCCACCGGGCCAGCTACTAAACATTAGCGAATTAACCTATTTTCTACAACCTCTCAACAACATGTAGTGTTGCCATGTGTTGTAGCGAAGCATGTACTGCACAATACTTGACTCTGTCCAGCATCTACTTTCCTTAATTCAAAATAGGTCCAGACAACCGACATACTGTTGTGTTCTTTGAGGAAGAAGGACGCCGACACAGGATCATTTTTAACTCACTTTATTTGTTTTAGGTTTTGGTCTATCTATGAAGGAAAAGGAGAGGAATTGTATGGAGCGACTCTTAGCTGGATATCTAATAGATACGCTGCCTATAGAGTTTCTGCCCTCTCCTGCTTGTGTGCGCTCGATAGTACTTTGGCAGGCGTGGCCTCTATGACGTGTAATGTGCTCTGATTGGCTAGTGTTGAGCGCCCACCTCCTAGTGTATTATGTGCTGCCATCTTCTGGCCAGGTGCGGTTAATACAGCTTATATATTTGGTCCTGTTCCCTTGTGGCTATGTGAGGATATTACAGCCTATTGTTATATGTGCTGTTAATTATTCGTCACAATACTGATCCTCTTTGACACTAAAGTCATCTATTCAGTGTTCGGTTCTGCCGAGGCCATTTTCACCAGATAACAAATCAAAGTGTGGCGTGGCAAGTTGTTTTCCTCATCTATTGCTCTCACTTGCATGTCATGTCACATATGGTAGCGTCGTGTGTAAGTGAACGTGGCCAGGTGTGGAAGCATGTGATTGGCATGCCTCCACCACTGAGCGGTCATCATTGCTGGCCTCATCTCTTGAATGAATGCCCCTTACTGCCAATGGCACAAGATTGTCAACATCATCTTGGAACCTTGCCTATTGCTCAGTCTGCGGCAGTATTTGCACCCTTGGCATGGCAGGTCAACCAAGTTCTTCCCCGCTTGATAGCAGTCACAGGTGTCAGGAGTTGCAGCACCTTGGCTGGACATGGCATCATTGGGGTGACATTTCCTGGCTCGGTGCTTAATTCATATTGGCTCAACTCCTCCAACCAACAAACCAGTTGACCTTAAAGGTGCTTGAACTGAAACAGCCAGATGAGACTGTTGTTGTGGTGAAGTGGTGGCGAAACTGGCGAGTGTAGCAAACGATGGCCAGTAACTTACATATGGTGACACAGTATCTCTGTTGAGCTGGTGTGAGGTGGGTGCTGTCATACATTATAACCCGTTCCTCTTCCAACTGGAGTTGTGACAAGACTGCTGCAGTGCTATGGTTTGAGGCATCCGTGTCAAGGATGAACTTGCTGTCTGCAGTTGGGTATCAAGTATTGGTGCAGCCACAAGCCGTTCTTTAAGCTGTTTGAACATGTTTTCAGTCCTCAGGAATGTGACTCCCTTCTTAGATCGTGGAGAGGGCTTGCGAGCTTCGCAAATACAGGGACAAATTTGTGGTAGTAGATACACAGCCCAAAGAACAGTGCAGGGTTAGGGTGGATGCTATTGCCACTCACGACATGGCCTAAGAACAGTACTTCACCTTTCAGCAGGTGACATTTAGCCAAATTCAGGCCGTAGCTGTGGAGACAGGCCCCAGCTGGTCCAAGCTATTTCTCTACCCAGGATGATGACGTCGTCCAGGTAGATCAGCAATGATTTCTACTGGAGCCCTCAAAGGAAAAGCTCCATGGCCCTCTGGAATGTGATTGGGGCATTACAAAGCCTGAATTGCATTCGGTGTATTCTTAGAGGCCATATCGGATTATGAATGCAGTCTTTGGACAGTCCTTTTCATCCACAGCTACCTTCTAATAGCCAGACTGGAGGTCAAGGTTTGAAAAGGTGGTAGCACCCCAAAGAACATCTTGACATTCTTTGATTTTAGGCAGGGGATAGACGGCTTTCAGAATGATGCTGTTAAGGCGACAATAGTCAACACACCAGCCGATGAGGTACGTGACAACGTCTGTCTCCAGCATAGCCTGTAGATGTGCGTCCTCTTCACTTTGAAATCCAAGAGGTTTTCGCCTCACTGGTTTCCGCACAGGCCTAGCCGATCCGGTGTCAATCTTGTGTGTAACGGCAGAGAGTTTTCTGCAAAAAGGGGCTGGTAAGGTAACAGTAGCTGGATGAATCGCTGCTGTGGTTCTGGGCTGAAGGTTTCGCTTGTAGCAGGGGCCGGAAGTGCTCAGGCAAGTCTGCAGATGTTGCAACTCTTCCGTCTATTGACTCCTGTGCACTTTGTGCCTGTCCCTCTCCAGCACCCACTCTTATCTGATGGGCTAGAAGAAAGTGTGGGCTTGTATGGGTACGTTTCAACCAAGAGTCCAAGACAAGACGACCCTCCTTTTGACAGGGCTTTAGTCATTGAGAGACTGCAAAGTCTGACTGGAACATGCTTCTCCATTGTAGTGGCTCCGCTACCTGAGGCAACAGCTTCAGGTAGTAGGCTCTGTTACTGTCCCCTACCAGTTGGTTTGTTCGATTCATTGTTCCCCTGGTTCCAAGTGGAAACCTGGCTCTGGGACCTTGTGCATTTCCTCTGGAAATGTCTCCTCCTCCGGCGGCTGTTCTCTCTCGCCCTTAATGACCATCTGGAGTAAACAGATAGGTAGCTATAGGTTGAATGGAGAAGAAATGAACTAAACTGAAATCAAACTAAATAATCAAAGTTGTACTGGCTGCATTTTTCTTCATAACGTGGGCCTTTTTGTATACTACTGTAGCAATCGGATGTATATTCACTTCAGACTTTGTTGTTTGATACTGGTCTAACCAGTTTGTTGCAGAGGAATGCTGCTAAACAGGAGCTTTCTCTGCCATGACAGATCATAGTCAACCTACCATAGCTAGATTGTCAGTTTGTTGTTTTTTGTTTTTTTTACACCATTTGTCGTGTTCTTGACTGTTGAGTGCATGGGTGAAAGGATTCACACGACAAGAAAGTAACGTTTGCCACACTTTAGTTAAAGTTGCAAGATAAGTACAGAACATTCAATGATGCCGTTAACTGGCTACTAATAGTTTGTTAACTACTCGGCAATAACAAAATCTAACTTGGGCAAAAACAATAATGTTTCGTCTGTCCATGCGTTTTTATGCACAAAACACTAAATATTTACACACATTATTTTAATACAAATCAAATCAGGAATAACAGGTTTTTTTTGTATATATATATATATATATATATATATATATATATATATACAGAGCCATGGGCTACTTTAATTGCAAATGCATGGCCTTTCAAATGCATGGTTATTATTCAAATGCAATCTGAGCATTATACACTGCAGAAGAACAGTATTTACTGTCTTTGTAATTTACTGTGTTATTTTCCTCCAAAAGAACCCTCTGGAGTGTGTAACCGTTTTCTGCTAATGGGCGCAATATGGTTCCTCCAAGGTATAGCTTTTCATTGCCTGGGGCCTTGTCTCATAGACCTGTTTGTTGTTTGTTTATCTTGCTTCCTGAGGACAAGGGCCCACAACCATCGCAGACAACAAGCAAAACAGCAAGGCCCTAAATCCACAGTATTCACTTCCCAAACATTCTCATTTTGTGCCTTCAAAGAGTATATAAAATATATATAAATATAGGATTTGACGAGGGAAGTAAAAGAATGAAGGCACAGTCTCAGTCAGCTTCAATTTGCTTGAGGCAACGCTCAGACGTGAATCATTCACCAATTGTTAATCCTTCTTCGAGGGCCATTTCAAATGCAGTAAATACATCTTTAATTGGAAACTCTGGCTACTTCAACCAACTGAAGGTCAGAAATAATGAATTGATTATCCTTTTCCTTTTTATTTAAACCCTAATGCTGTGTTAGGTACTTCACGATGAGTGTCGAAGTCCAATTTATGAGAGGAATTGTATAATAGAGTAAAAGTGTATGTCAACCTCTCCAAAACAAATATTGTAATATACAAGTACTTGTCATTTGCACAAATAGAAGTCAGACCCCACTGGTGGATACAGAAATATGCAAAGGCAGAGAGGTGACAGCATTTTGAAATGAAATGCCCTTGTCTAGTAGTTGTGTCTCTTCATCACTGAAGCAGACACAGTAGCACTGAAAGGCAGTTTCCTCACAAGGGATTCATAACAAGAACTGTTATGAATAACAGTTATGTACCTTAACTCAACTCTAACAAGTAACCACATAGCTACTAGTGATGGCTCGTTCGCGAACGAATCAGTTCGAACGAACGACTCTTTAAAGTGAACAAACTGACTTCATTCGCCGCTCTTGTTCGACTCGTTCGTCATCGTTCGTCTCGTTCGCTGAGTCACTGACGCGCTGCTGATTCGCGAGTCGCGTGTGATTGACTCGAGGACTGAGACGTCACGACTCACGAGAGCCAGCCAATCGTATTTAAATATCAGTGAAATGTTAAATGCATGCTGTCTTTGTATTTTCTGTGTCATGCCAGATTAATAATATATTTGAATGTCTCATCAATCTGTCTCGTTGCACGCGACCCGGCCGGGACCCCCACCTTGGTGGATCTTGGTCTTGAGTGGGGGTGGCCAATGGCCATCTTCACAATAGTAAATAAAATATGCCCAGAATAAACACAACTGTACATCATTAACTTTTAAACTCATCATTGCTAAATCAAGTCTATTATCTTGCTGATATATTAAACATATATCAGCGAATGCCAGCCGAGTCTGACCGACTCGGCAAATGCATTCGCGGTTCGCGAATGAGAACGAGGGACAGAGGGAGGAGCTGAGTCTGAACGACTCAGTGAATGATTCACCGCTACAGGAAACACGACTGAACGAATGAACGAACGAACAAACGAACGAACAACTCTTTTTGCCGAACTGAACGACGCAAACTGATTCGCGCAAACGAATCATGAAATCCATCACTAATAGCTACATCATAGCTCTCTATTTCACAAAATCCCTGCAACATAGTTTAGTTTACCAGTAGATCAAAACAAATCACATGTGCCAAACAGTATGACCTTGTCCAGCCCATACATTTGAATGCCAGCAGCATATTTCAAATATGCATCGGCATTAAAACAATTATGTATGTATTGCATATCATTATACAAATCAACATAATAATGTTAGTAATTCAATAACAATGTTCTTCAGGATGAAAAAGGACATAAGTACATAAGTAATTGAAAGTCACAACAAACAATCCTTCTTTCTGGTGGTGTGCACATGTGGATTGCACATGTTACAATAGAGAAAGAGAAGCTGAAAAGAAGTTATAAAGTATTCAACTTGTCTAGTTTGTGAAACTCTCTAGTGCTGAGCCTCTGCTGAACGTTTTGGGCTGGCTTTGTATTTGTCAATCTTCTATCATTAACCGTATGAATTGAACACATGCAGTTAAAGATATACAAATAAATATTTCAAATCCATTTTTTCATGCAACAGTCCTTTAACTGCTCAAAATCAATGGTACATTTGTTGTACTTTTCTTCTATACTGCCTAGGCCCACAGTAGTACAATACGTGAAAATTGGAAAGTCATTTAACGTGATGTGGTGTCCTCCTTAATCTTGCTGCACTGTTTTGTTTTATATTGTACATTCTTGTGGAGGGATGATGGTCCTATATAAACTTCTGCCAAAGATAAGTTGTTATTATTTATCTATTTTTGTTCTATCCAGGTAAAACATAAAGAAACATCTATTTAAATCTAATTAAATTACATCATTCATCAACCATAATCAAATATGACCAGTGACAGTTGTGGATCTGTGTCACCATAGTGCAGACAAAGGCGATATATAAATAGATAATAGAAAAACAGACAATTCTGAATTAGCAAATGACCAGAGAACTGACACAAAACATGCACAGAACAGACACACCAGCTGACTATTCTGACTAAAAAGCAGAATAGAAATAGGAAAGAGAAATGGAAATCAAACAGACTACAGAGAATCCTCCCAAATCAGGATGTTTGGTAAATTCAGAGATATTAATAAAGTTATTAATGAATAAAGCATGACATTTTAATTACAACCTGCTATAGTATTCTTAAATGATTGTACACAAACCTCTGATAGGGTGGCTGATAGAACTAATGTTTACACTAAACTCACCTAAAGGGATACATATTGGCACCATGTGTAAGGGATCCTGATATTTAAGTTCCTGTTTTTTCGGCAACATGTGCTTTTATTTACATTTTGTGGTGTCATGTGCTTTTCTGTTTGTTTTGGATTGCCATGTACTTTTGACTCCACCCTGCTACTCCTGTCTTTATTTGAAAATACTTGATTGCTGCCTTTTTGTGAACACACCTGTTGCTAATGTCTGTTGATTGGTTTGTGGGTATTTAAGCTCAGTGTGCCCATCAGACTCTGTCGGATCGTGCCAGTATGTTACCTGTGCCTTGCTGGAAATAAACTCAGAGAAAGTTTTGAAACCAAGCCATCTGTCTGCGATTGGATTCTTTTCTACTGAAAGCCTAACAGTACGATCCGACCAGTATGGATCCAGCAGAACCCAGCCAGTGGAAGACGGTCCTCGAACACCATGGTCTCGCTCTGGGGAGACAACAGCAGCAACTGGAAGAGATTGGGAGAACAGTAACGGCCATCTCAACTGGGCTCACTGATCTTGCAGCCCAGGTTCAACAACTCCAAGTCTCAAGGGCTCCTCCAGCAGCAGCTCCCCTGGACCCTGTCATACCACGGCCCAACCCTTCAGTCTCAGAGCCTCGTCTGCCCCCTCCTGAACACTATTCAGGGGAGCCAGGTACCTGTCGTTCTTTCCTAGCCCAATGCGATCTAATCTTCCAACTACAACCGTCAGCTTTCCCTACCCTGATCAAGCAAGAGTGGCGTATGTCATTACCCAGTTGTCCGGCCGAGCTAGAGAGTGGGGCACAGCAGTCTGGGGAGCCAGGGAGACCTTCTGTAACCTCTTCTCCACATTCTCTGAAGAGATGAAGAAGGTGTTTGATCGTTCCAAACACGGCAGAGAGGCGGCACGGGAGATGCTGCATATCCGGCAGGACAACCGTTCTGTGTCGGACTACGCCATAGATTTCCGGACTCTGGCTTCTTCTAGTGGATGGAATACAGATGCTCAGTTTGATGTTTTCTTCAATGGTCTCTCAGAGACCATTAAAGATGAAGTGATTACCCAGGAACCTCCCGTCAGCTTCGATGCTCTTGTGGACCTGGCCGTCCATGTGGACTCCCGGCTGCAGCAGCGCCGCAAGTGGAGAGCTCCCAGAAGCTTTGGAGCACCAGGTGAAGGAGCAGCTCCTCATCCAGCCTGGCCTGCCCTGCCATCCACCTCATCCACACCTCCAGAGCCAATGCAAATTAACCGCTATCACCTCACAGCAACAGAGAAGCAGCGGAGACTCAATTGCAATTTGTGACTGTATTGTGGTCAGTCTGGCTACTACTCCGTCTCTTGTCCATCAAAAGACGGTGCTCATCAGTGAGACAAGGAGTACTGGTGAGCGCTACCCTTTTCAAGTCCTCCTTGATCCTGCTCCCTGCTACTGTAGAGTGGGCTGATCAGCAGCAACCACTCATTGACTCTAGGGCTGATGAGAATTTCATTGACTCTAAACTAGCTTTTCAATTGAGACTGCAGATTCTTCCTTGAACGTTAGGAAGCTTGCTGATATTACCCATGTGTCTGCTCTTGTGTCTCTTTTAGTTTCTGGCAACCATCGTGAACAGATCCAGCTCCACATTATTGAGTCCCCTCACGCTCCCGTAGTCCTTGGTCGTCCCTGGTTGAAGAAACATAACCCTTACATTGACTGGGTCAGCAACAAGGTTCTGGGCTGGAGCCTTTCCTGTCTGTCACTCTGCCTCTGCCAAGCTCTTGTCCCTGTCCCTGCAGTGGTGGACCCCCCTGGTGAATTCCCTGATCTGTCTGCCGTTCCCTCTGTGTACATGGACCTCAAGGCCGTATTTAGTAAATCCCGCGCCATAGCCCTTCCCCCTCATCGCCCCTATGATTGTGGCGTCAACCTCCTGCCAGGTAAGGCGCCACCTAGGGGTCGACTCTACTCACTTTCCCGACCTGAATATGGGTCCATGGAGAAGTATATTCAGGAGTCATTGACTAAAGGCATAATTCGTCAATCATCCTCTCCTGCGGGGGCAGGATTCTTTTTCGTTGCTAAGAAGGATGGCTCCCTTTGTCCCTGTATTGATTATTGTGGTCTCGATGATATAACAGTCAAAGACCGGTACCCTCTTCCTCTCATGTCTTCCGCATTCGAGCTACTCCATGGGTCGACCATCTTCTCCAAACTGGACCTCCGGAGTGCTTACCACCTGGTTCGGATTTGTGAGGGGGATGAGTGGAAGGCCGTGTTCAATACCCCAACGGGTCATTATGAGTACCTCGTCATGCCATTTGGCCTCACCAATGCCCCGGCTGTTTTCCAGGCACTAGTAAATGACATCCTGAGAGACATGTTAAATAAATTTGTTTTTGTCTATTTAGATGACATTTTGATTTTTTCTCGCTCCCCTTCTGACCATGTTCACCATGTCCACCAGGTTCTCCAGCGCCTCCTCGAGAATAAACTCTATGTCAAGGCAGAGAAGTGTGAGTTCTACCACAGCTCTGTTCCCTTCCTGGGGTATGTTATCTCTGCCGGGGCCATTGAGATGGATAAACAGAAGGTGAAAGCAGTCATTGACTGGGCCCAACCGACAACCCGCCGTGAGCTGCAACGCTTTCTGGGATTTGCCAATTTCTATCGGCGATTTATCAGAAACTACAGTGCGCTGGCTGCCCCTCTCACTGCCCTTACCTCAACATCAGTTCAGTTTGTCTGGTTACCTGCTGCGGAGAGAGCTTTCCAAGATCTCAAGAAGCAGTTTACCTCTGCCCCCATCCTGACACAGTCTGACCCCAACCGCCAGTTCATCGTGGAAGTGGACTCGTCAGATGTGGGTGTTGGAGCCATTCGATCCCAGCATTCAGCCAAGGATGAGAGGTTACACCCTTGTGCATTATTCTCCCATCAACTCACTCCATCGGAACACAAATTGAGCATAGCGTTAGTTCAGGCAGGCCATGAAGTCAGGCTCGGCTCAGTACAGATATCACAGTAGTCATAATCATAGTCATAATTGCCGCTTTTAGGTTACGTTGCGTATGCAGAAGCGCTTCAAATATGTAGTATTATCAAAAACAGCTGCAATCAGCTGATTCCCCTAGCTTTCTATTGGATACCATACACAGTCAGCTGACAGCTCAGCTGACTCCCCCTCAAACACCCATTGGCAAACATCATTCTTGGCGCCTTATTTAAGCTGCTTCAGCCTGCCTATCTTCGCTGCTTTCTCTGCTAGCTTTGCAACCCACCTTCACCCCAGCTCCTCCTTTTATGTTGTATCTAAATAATCAATGTTATTTCTGATTGTCATTGATGTTTGCTCTGTTCTGTACCCTGGGTGTCTCTGCTGCCACTCTCCTTGTCTTAAAGCTTTCCATGTAGGCACATGGAAGGGCAGGGAGGAGTGCTCCCCCTGCCTTAAGGCTTTCCACATAGGGACGTGGAAGGACAAGGAGGTCCCAGAACAGAGCCATACTGCCAAATGTAATATTCTGCAAATGTAATATTCTGCAAATGTAATATTCTGCTTTAGAATAAAAATTATTTTGACAAAAGTGGTCCTGACTGAACTATGATGTTGGCAATCGAGAATTGCTGGCTGTTAAGTTGGCTCTAGAGGAGTGGCGCCATTGGCTAGAGGGGCCTAATGTTCCATTCCTGGTTTGGACTGATCATAAAAACCTTGAATATATTCGTACTGCTAAACGTCTGAATTCCCGCCAAGCCTGCTGGTGCCTCTTATTTTCCAGATTCAACTTCACCCTGTCTTTCCGTCCCGGATCAAAGAATGGCAAACCAGATGCCCTCTCCCACATCTTCCCTGCCTCAAGTAGCCCAGATGAACCAAGGAATATCCTTCCTGGCCACTGTATTGTTGGGGCAGTCCAGTGGGACATAGAGTCTCTGGTGCGCTCCGCCCAACCGGACAATGCTGCACCCAGTCAGTGCCCTGTCAACCGCCTGTTTGTCCCTGTGTCCCTCCGTTCCCAGGTCTTGCAGTGGGGTCATTCATCCCGGCTCGCCTGCCATCCTGGAGCTAGGCGCACCCAAGCCTTCATCCGCCGGAGATTTTGGTGGCCTACCATTGGAGGTGATGTTCATGCCTTTGTCTCTGCCTGTTCTGTCTGTGCACGGAGTAAGAACTCCACACAACCCCCTTCCGGCCTGTTGCAGCCCCTACCCATACCTAAGAGACCCTGGTCCCACATTGCTCTGGATTTCGTTACTGGCCTTCCACCATCTGATGGTAACACCACTATTCTCACAGTTGTTGATCGATTTTCCAAATCAGTACATCTTGTTCTATTACTCAAGATCCCTTCTGCCAAGGAGACTGCCAACTTAGTCATTGTACATGTGTTCAAATACCATGGATTGCCTGTGGATGTAGTTTCCGACAGGGGCCCACAGTTCACGTGTCACTTCTGGAAAGCCTTCTGCACTCTCATTGATGCTTCTGTCAGTTTGTCCTCAGGGTACCATCCTCAAAGCAATGGCCGGACGGAGCGGGCAAACCAACAACTGGAGACTACTTTGCATTGCATGGCAGCTGAGAGACCGTCCTCCTGGAGCTTCCAGCTACCTTGGGTTGAGTATTCAATTAATTCCCTCCCATCTGCCTCCTCAGGCCTCTCCCCTTTTGAATGCTGTCTCGGCTATCAGCCCCCCTATTCCCTGCTCAGGAGGTAGAGGTCAGCGTGCCTTCAGCCCGGGCCTTTGTCCACCGTTGCCGGCAGACATGGAGAAGGACACGGACAGCTCTGCAGCGTGCCTCGGTCAAGATGAAGAGTCAGGCAGACCGCCATCGCTGTAAGGCTCCTCCCTATTGCGTGGGACAGCGTGTCTGGCTGTTGACCCAGGACATTCCGCTCAGGGTGGAGTCTCGGAAACTTGCACCCCGCTTC
>OMPL01109481.1:0-11250 GCA_900312945.1 Merluccius capensis | reverse complement strand
GGTTCTGCGCGATTGGGAGGAATGGATTGGTTTTTTTTTTCTTCCTTCATGGGCCCCCCCCCGGACGTCAAGGGCCCCGGGGCATCGCCCTGGAGGCCCCGCCCATAGCTCCGCCCCTGGTTTAGGGCAGAGTACTTTGTAATTAACGACGGCTATAGAAAGGAGTGCTGCTGCCCAACGGTTATGCTTGGAAGCCCAGTCTCCTGGGCAGGTAGACACCGCTAGACACACGGACTCATACCGGTGATCATGTCTTTAGTTCACCATGTCACATTGCTAATTCAGAGTGTGAATGTCTGTTGAATATCCAATATATTTAACTTAAAAAAAACACTTTCAAACTACATAAACTGCTATTGAGATTATTTATTTATCGAACGCAGGGTAACTTGCCCACCCAGGCCAGCCTCCAAAACGTTGTCGAACTAACCTATTTAAGTCTCAACAACAATGACGGCGAAGGATTTATTTCTCTAGAGCCGTTTGTCCATTCTGGGCTACTGTAGAAACATGGCGTTGCAACATGGCGGCCTCCGTGGAAGGTGACCCGCTCCCCATGTAGATATAAAGCGTATATAAAACATACTTCCCATTTCTGCCAAGTCTGTTCCACTAGATACCACAAAATTTTACACACTGGACCTTTAAAGGGTTATAATAATAATAATATAATAAGTATACTATTTTGTTTTGCTCTTGTGCTCAACCTCAAATTCTATTAAGTAAGAGAACAGAGATTTTGCTGTTTTAACAGATATCATTGTTTCAGATGGGCGGTTCTTAGGCACTGTACAACTGACCATACGGGTTGACCTCCCACCCTGTCAGGCCACTGACCAGGAGGGGGCAGTAGAAGCAGCCTACAGTGACCTGACGAAAGCCTTGTCTCTGAGCCCTGCATCTGCATCTAGTGGTACCACACACACACACACACACACACACACACACACACACACACACACACACACACACACACTGAACCCTCAAGTTTGCTGTTATGTGGTTCTTCCATAGGTGCAGAGAGACAGGCGGTTCTGGAGTTCTTGGAACTAACTCAATGCCCCCCCCTTGTGGAAAAAATAGAAACAGAAACTAGTGGAACATACCAATGTGCTTTGAAAATAGATGGCCAGTTCACCTTTCACAGTCCAGGTGGAGATATTTCTGTCTCTCAACCGTGTATGTGTCTGTCTGTCTGTCTGTCTTTTCTTATCAAAAGCTCACTCAACACAATGCACTCTCTCACACCAAGACGTACTCAAGAAACGACTAAGATTATTGAAAGAACTCATTTACGTGATGATAAAACGCCCATGACTGCTGGTATTGCATTGCATTGCGAATTCTGTAACCACTAATGTGACCGTGACCTCCTCCCCTCAGAGCGGACCTCCACCAAGAAGGAGGCAGAGAGGCTGGCAGCAAGGCAGGCCCTGAAGCACCTGGAGGGACTGTTAAGTGTAGACCATGGTCTGCTTCCTGGTAAGAGCCGTTCCTTTGCGGTCTTCCTATTCTATTTTGCGCATTGACACAAAAAAGGGGAATAATCGTGACTCATGAGCATGTTCACACAATCATGAATTAATCAATATTACACAACTGACTTCATATATTTCCAAGAAACTTGGCATGACTGTGTGATGTGGTTAGGAAAGAGACGCTTGTGCTGAGTTTCGTAAGCATCAGCGAAGTTCCCTGGAAATACATGAAGTCTGACGAATACCTGGAAAACAATCAGACATAACTGTAGACTCCTACGTAATGAAACCTAGTTTACTACTCAGCAAGTAGGCCAACCCTTAAAGGGGTAGTTCGGATTTTTGGACATAGGACCTCATTTCCAAGTCAGCTAGTGTGTTATTTATCATTGGAGACGTTTTCAACACATTTCATGCAGTCCTTCTAGTTGCACAGTTCGCTGGTGCTAAGCTAGCGCAAGTCAACGGTATCGACTAGCCTGCCAATAAAAACAGTCTAACCCACTCCACAGTACACCCAAGGAAAACCAATTATAACGCCAGACTATCTATGTAAATGTCTGTTGATAGAATAATGTCAGAAATAAAACCAACTTGGCATTGCATGAATCATCGCAGTTTGAGGGACTAGTTTCTCATCAGCAGCAGAATGTTACTTTGCTCAGGTTAGTAGTGCAATAACCAAATCTCAACAGCAGAAAGTAAACAGAGAGGCGCGTGACAGAAGCGCGGACACCTAGTAGTAGCGGGATTGAATCATTGGATTGGAAACCAACGACTAGGCAACATGGTGATTCAGTGTGCATTTAAACATTGTAACAATAAAAGCTTGACCTTTGTGCATCCATCTCCATCAGTTCTTCATCCGTGTATTCCGGCTCGTAGGTACGGTTCGCTGGATACAACAAATTCCTCATCGTCTTCACAAGCAGGCACATCGGCATCTCCTTCAAACGTGGCCATGTCTTGTTTATTGAATAGGATAATTCACTAATACAATTCCTTTGTGCACTGTAGGCTACTCTGAGTCTGTGGTTCTGAGCAATGACAGCGGCAGGTAAACAAACTATTATAGAGCCGGTAACCTAGGTAACATCACTCCGCCGCTGCCATAGCCTACAACCAGGAAGTATAACGCTGCTGCTGAGACACTCAAAAGTCCCTCAAAATGCAATGTCATGCAAGGTTGGTTTTATTTCTAACATTATTCTATCAACAGACATTTACATCGATAGTCTGGCGTTATAATTGATTTGCCTTGAGTGTACTGTGGAGTGGGTTTTTAATGGCAGGCTAGTCGTTACCGTTGATTTGCGCTAGCTTAGCACCAGTGAACTGTGCAACTAGAAGGACTGCATGAAATTTGTTGAAAACGTCTCCAATGATAAATAACACACTGGCTGACTTGGAAATGAAAAAATTCCAAACCAAAATTCCGAACTACCCCTTTAAAAGTAAGTTCTTGTTAGTTAATATTCATGTAACCAGTTTGTCATGGATTTCTATAAATAAATAAGTGAATAATAAAATATATTTATTATTCACCCCCTACACATTCACACACAAAAATAAAAATATATTCTAGTAGGCCTATTTATTTATTTATTTTTTAAACTCTTTATTTATTTTGCTTTTTTGTTTTACATAAACAGGAGCCGTGGCAATACAATGCAAGCCACCCAAAAACAACAACAAAAAAAACCAAAAAAAACCAAAAAACAAAGATAGACAAGAAGAACAAATGAAATTATATATATATATATATAAAATAAATACATTTAAAAAAAATAAGTACAGATGGGGCACACCACTCTGGTATAGGGTTCATCACTGTCAATTAGGTCTGCTGCATATTATTCTCTTCTTTTCCCGTATACACCATTTCTTCCACCTTTGGTCCAAGGTCCCTGCTTTCATTCTGAGACAGTAAGTCATTCTTTCCATCAAATAAATCTCCTCAACAATATCTAGCCACTGCCCCGGGTCTGGGGGGGTCACTTTTCAACCAGTTTCTTGTAATGGCTTTTTTACATGCCAAGATCAATATTTTGAAAAGGTACAAGTCCTTCTTTTGAATTTTGCTTTCTGGAGACAAACCCAGATACAGAGTCCTGGGGTCTCTGGGTATCTTATAACAAAAAATCTTTTCCAGAATCTGAACCACTCTGTCCCAGAACCCCTGCAATTTTATACATGACCAAAAAACATGGCTGTGATTAGCACTCATCTGCCCACATTTTCTCCAACATTGCTGCTGTTCACCTAATTGTTTATTTTTGATGTGTGGTGTGATGAAAAAGCGAATTACATTCTTCCATCCAAACTCCCTCCATCTTTTAGAGCTGGTAGAGGTTTGTTGAGTTCTGCACATAGAATGCCAATCAGTCTCAGTCAGCTTAATGCTCAGTTCTTGTTCCCATTTTGATTTCACATATAGTGAGTTCCTTCCATTCTGTTTTTGTAGACCTCTATACAACTTAGAGACAATCTTAACAGGTGTATGTTTGTATGCATTAATGAATACTTCAGTCACTTTATTTACTTCTATAGAAATTCCTCTCTTGATTTCTGTCTCATAAAAATGTCTTAGCTGTAAATATCTAAACAGGTCACCATTATCTAAATCAAATTCCCTTTTGAGTTTTTCAAACGTTTTGAAAGTTTTTCGCTCCAAGAGTGTACACATCGCTGTAATACCCTTTTCTCTCCACCTTGCAAATGTAATGTCAGTTACCGCAGGGCTAAACAGAGAAGTTTGAGAAGGCCAAATTAGAAGTTTACTGTCTCCTTCTAATTTATATTTTTTAACTATCTCGTACCAATTTTTAAAAGCAATCTCCAAGATTGGATTTTCTCCCTTGTGGTCTGTGTATTGTTTTCCCCCTAGCTTGGTTTGAGGTGGAGAATTAACCAGGTTCAATTCAATATGCTTCCACCTAGCCTGGTAGTCGGGAGAGCACCAATAGACCAAGTATCTCATCTGGGCAGCATAATAGTATTCCTTTAGGTTTGGCACTGCAAGGCCTCCATATTCTTTGTCAATTTTAAGTGTTTTAAATCTCACCCTTGGTCTTGCTCCGGCCCAGATAAACCTTGATAATTGTTTGTCCCACATTAAAAACTGTGAGTCTGGAATTCTGACAGGTAAAGATAAAAAAAGGTACAGTAACCTTGGTAACAGGTTCATTTTCACTGCCTCGATCCTTGAACTAAAGTCTAACCCCAGTGTGGACCATTTTTTAATGTCTTCCTGTATCTTGTCATTTATTATTTTGTAATTTATTTCGAATATTTTATCAAGTTTCTGACTAATTAACACTCCCAAGTACTTTATTGATGTTGCTTCCCACTTCACTTTGTATTTCTGCCTAATATCTTTACTTGGTGTGTAATTAAAAGAGAGCATTTGTGTCTTAGTTATATTCAATTTATATCCAGATTTTTGACCGTACTCATCTAGAGTATCCATGAGTTTAGGGAGTGTTGAATTAGGATTTTGGAGATAGATAATAACGTCATCTGCAAAGAGTCCTATTACGTGGTCCTCATTTGCTATGTTGATTCCTCTTAACTCTTTATTTTGTCTTATACTCTGTGCTAGGGGCTCAATAAATATTGCAAAGAGTGCGGGGCTAAGACAGCAGCCTTGGCGGGTGCCTCTGTATAGCTTAAAGCTGTCAGTCAGATGGCCATTTATTTTTATTCTAGCAGTCGGGTCCCTGTAAAGAGCCTGCATGCACCGGACAAATTGACCATTAAAGCCTAGCCTCTCTAGCACTCGATATAGAAAGGGCCAACAGACCCTATCAAAAGCTTTTTCTGCGTCTAAACAGGCCAGTACCGCACTTAGGTGTTGTTCATTAATCTGTTCTATGATATGTAAAGTTCGTCTAATATTGTCTTGAGTTTGGCGTCCTTTTATAAACCCTGTCTGATCCTCATTAATTAGGTCCGGCAGGAGATGCTCCATTCTTTTAGAGATAATAGATGTAAACAACTTGTAATCTACATTCAAAATAGAAATTGGACGGTAGGATTCACAATTTTCTTTATTCTTCCCTTCTTTTGGAATGACTGATATCACTGCCTCTTTCCATGATGGTGGTGCCACAGCTTTTGCTAGAGTCCAATTAAAAGAATCTAACATAATAGGAGCGAGGTCCTCTTTAAAGATCTTATACCATTCATTCGGGAAGCCATCACTTCCAGGGCATTTATTTGCTTTCAGTTTACTAATAGCCATGTCCAATTCTTTCTTTGTGATGGGAGCAATTAATTTATCATTTTGAAGTTTTCCTATAGAGGGTAGGTCTAATGATGACAAATATTGTACAATGTTTTCTTCATCTACAGTTTTAGGCTGTGAATATAGTGTTTCATAGTAATCTTGGAAAGTTTTATGGATTTCATCCGGTTCATAAGTTATTCTATTAGTTATAGGATCTCTAATTTTATGTACCGTATGTTTCATTTGTTGAGCCCTAAGGCGTTTTGCTAGAATTTTTGTTGCTTTTGGACCTGACTCGTAAAAGCTTTGTTTAGTGAATCTCAGTTTCCTTTCCAATTCATCATTCAGAATATTATTTATTTGAACTTTTAATTCTTTAATTTGTTTTTCCAACCCTTTGTCCTCATAGTTTGGTTGTTGCTTCTCTAATTTTCTCAGCTCTTTCTCTAAATCATCGTATTTTGACCTTGTCAACTTTTTTAGGTATGCTGTTCTTGAAATAAGTTTCCCTCTCATTATTGCCTTAATTGTGTCCCATAAAATGGTCGGGTTCACTTGACCAGTTGTATTATCCTTTATACTTTCAGCAATTTCACTTTTAATCTCCTTAACAACGGTTTCCTTATTTAGAGCACTGATATTTAGTCTCCACAATGTACATTTCTGTCTGTCGTTCAGATGAATAGTTAACTGAATTACATTGTGGTCTGATATATCCGCTGTTCCTATGGAACATTCCCTCACCCTGTGTCTATCTGTAACATTCATCAAAAAGAAGTCTATTCTGGAGTGGACCCGATGAGTAGCTGAGTAGTGAGTATAGTCTTTTTCAGATGCATGCAGGTTCCTCCAGACATCAAACAAACCTGTCTCTCGAATTAGCAAGTTAAGGTCTCTTGACTTAAGACATTTATGTCTTTTTTTACTTGTTGTGTCAATAGAGTGGTTCAGAACTGTGTTCCAGTCCCCTGCACAGACTAGTATTCCTTCACTTTCAGATGTTATAATGTGAAACAGAGATTTAAAGAATTTTCTATCGCTCTCTGGAGGGGCATATATATTAGCAAATGTGACCAGGATATTATCAATCCTACCTTTAATAATTACATATCTACCCTGTGTATCGCTATGTTCCTTAATTAATTCAAAGTTGAGGTTGTTGGAGATCAGAGTAGCCACACCTCTTTTCCGGCTGTTTTCGCATGAACTAAAAAAGGAGTTTAAATACCCAAACCTTTTAAACTTCTCATGTTCACTTTCGGACATATGAGTCTCTTGGAGAAATATGAGTTGCGCCTTATCCTTTTTCATTTTAGCAAGTATCTTACTCCTCTTTACAGGGTTACTCAGGCCATTCACATTTAAGGAAGCACATTTCAGACTATGTGACCCGATCATGTGTACCCCTCAAAACAAACAAGCTAGTGTCCCCACAAAACAAACTCTTAACATGAACAACAATCAGAAAACATAAACATGAACTCGAACAGACCTCCAAGGATGAGGGGACATCTGGAAGCCCCTCAACTGTGACCCCGTTGGTGGGTCGGGGAAGCAGCCTCTCACTCCGAGAGGGCCCAGTGCAAAGGGTGGGAGATAAGTCCAAAAACCGTTCTACCATCCTACTAGTCCAACTATTACAAATATAAAAAAAAAAAAAGGTGAAAGTCGCCTCTCCCAGGCGTTTTATGCTCTGTAAAGAGCTTAGAAAGAAAAGAACAACTCACATGAGAGTCACGAGTTTAACGTTTCCATACCGGGTAGTGCAATTTAAATCCCCGTTCATATCTCCTCGGTGCATCCTCTCTGAAACTCCTGGAGTTTTGCCCTCGCTCTCCGGCGCGCAGCGTGCTCCTTCTCCTGGCGCCCAGCTGCCTGCTGCCACCCCAACCGCTCCAAAAGCCGTGTCTCCGCGAGGCTTCCTCCTTCGGTCGGCTCCGGTTCTTCCACGGGAAAGCCGCGCTTCTTCAATTCTCTCTGTGCCTCCTGTGCGGTGCTGTATGTGCGGATTCCCGTGGCCCAGTGAATTCGCATGCTTGTGTACGGTGTTTGGAAGCGGATACCTTTTTCTTTTAGGGCTTTTTTGATCGCGTTATATTCCTTGCGCTTCTTTACGATCTCCGACGCATAGTCATGGTCAAAGAGGATTCGTCTTTCGCCCATTTGAATTTTCTTCTTTTTCCACGCTTCTCGCAGTACCAACTCCTTTGTGGTAAACTCCAAGAAATTTACAATAATGGGTCGCGGGGGTGCATCGGGTTGCGATCGGGGCGCAAGGGTCCGATGGGCCCGCTGTATCTTCAGATCCGTGTCTTGTGATAGTGGCAACTCGCTTTTAATGAATTTCTCTACAAACTGTAGTACCGAGTTTCCCTCTTCCCCCTCTGCCACCCCGAAGATGCGTATGTTGTTTCTTCTCGACCGAGATTCTAAGTCTGTTAATTTTTGCTGCAGGGATCTTTGTTGTTTGAGACACGTACAGAGCGTCTCCTTTGCCTCCTCCGTCCATCCCTCCACCTGCTCCACTCGGGACTCTGCCTCGTCAACGCGGTCAGACAGGCTCTGCACGGCCGTTGTTAGATTGTCGAGTTTCCCGTTGACTTCTTGCCTCAGTTGGATAATTTCCTGTTTTAAACATTCGTTGTTTCCCTTGATGTCATCTTTTAGCTCATTAATTGCCCTGATGATATCTCCGAAGTCAGTGTTTGTTGCGGGATTTCTCTGGCTTGCCGCCGCTCCGCTACGTGTGTTAGCTTGAGCTAGCCCGGCGTTGCTATCTCTCGGCGACGAGTTGTTCTTCTCCTGTGTTTTTGGCATTTTTCTTTTGTCTTTTCGTCTTTGGTGAATCTTCCCTCACTCGTCAGGCTTTCGCATTGAATAAATATGACGTTTTGAGTTGCTAGGCGAGTAATTTTTCTAAGCCTGGGAGAGCGACTCCACTATACGTCTTACTCCGCCATGAGCCAAACCGGAAGCCCAGTAGGCCTATTTTGATTACTCGTTATTATTCATGTGATTAACTTGAGTAAATCTGTAATCGTCTGACAGCCCTAATATAAATACTTTCGTTCTTATCAGAATCAGATATCAATACTTGCACTGGTTTATTCTTATGACTGGGAAGCACTATAAACACTGTATTTACTGATATAAACACTTTATTCACTGTTTTTTTTTATGACTGGGATACGCAGTGGCGAAATGTCATCCTTGACACTGGGCCTTCAGTGTGAAAAAGTATGAGACTGTGATGTACCTTAGGGGTATCCATATCTCTACTGATGTGTGACGTGACGTATGATGCTAGAATCATTAAAGTAGGTCCTGTTGAACTGCAGCCCAGTTTACTCATTATTATTAAAACATAACATGGGTGTCAGAATAAACAAGAAGAAATGGCTCAAATACAACCACCATCGATTTTGTGTCTCCAAGCATATGATACAAGAAAACTGGATAATTTGGATACTCTTGGACTCTCACTCTTGGACTGACAACTGGTCTCTGTAACTGGGTGCTGAGCTTCCTCAGAGACAGACCCCAGTCAGTCAGAGTTGGCAACTGTACATCACAAACAAGAACTGTAAGCATAGGGACCCCCCAGGGCTGCGTGCTGAGTCCCCTGCTCTACACCCTCTTCACTTATGACTGTGTGGCCACCCAGAACAACAACAGTATCGCAAAGTTCGCGGACGATACTACAGACATCGGACTGATCACTGGTGGGTCGGAGACGGCGTATAGAAGAGAGGTGGCAGAACTTGTGGCATGGTGTCAGGATAATAATCTCTCCTTGAATGCAGAAAAGACCAAGGAGATGATCATTGACCCAAGGAAGAGAGTGCAGCACATACCACTGTGCATAGGCGAGACAGAAGTGGACAGGGTGAAAACCTTTAAATTCCGCCGAACATACAGTGGGTTGCAAAAGTATTCACACCCCTTGGCTTTTTATCTATTTTGTTACATTTCAACCTGTAATTGAAATATTTTTTTAATCTGAATTGTATTTGATGGATCTGCACAAAATAGTCTAAGTTGGTGAAGTGAAATGAGAGAAATATCTATAAAACAATAATTTAAAAAAATAAAACACTTAACATTAGCATGTGCATATGTATTCACCCCCTTTGCTATGAAGCCCCTATCAAGTTCTGGTGCAACCAATTACCTTCAGAAGTCACATAATTAGTGACATGAAGTCCACCTGTGTGCAATCTAAGTGTCACATGATCTGTCACTATAAACACACCTTGTCTGAAAGGCCCCATAGGCTGCAACACCACTTAGCAAGAGGCATCACACCATGAAGACCAAGGAGCTCTCCAAAGAAGCCAGGGACAAAGTGATTCAGAAATACAGGTCAGGGTTGGGCTATACAAAAATATCCAAATCTTTGATGATCCCCCGGAGCACCATCAAATCCATAATCTGCAAATGGAAAGAACATGGGACCACAACAAACCTGCCAAGACAGGGACGACCACCAAAACTCACAGGCCGGGCAAGGAGGGCATTAATCAGAGAGGCAACACAGACACCACAGGTAACCCTGAAGGAGCTGCAGAGTTCCACAGCAGAGACTGGAGTGTCTGTGCATAGGACCACAATAAGCCGTACACTCCATAGAGCTGGGCTTTATGGAAGAGTGGCCAGAAAAAAGCCATTACTTAGCGTAAAAAATAAGAAGGCACGTTTTGAGTTTGCCAAAAGGCATGTGGCTGACTCCCTAAATGTATGGCGGAAGGTGCTCTGGTCAGATGAGACTAAAATTGAACTTTTCGGCCACCATGGGAAACGCTATGTCTGGCGGGAACCCAACACATCCCATCACCCCAAGAATACCATCCCCACAGTGAAACATGGTGGTGGCAGCATCATGCTGTGGGGATGTTTTGCCGCAGCAGGGACTGGGAAACTGGTCCGAGTTGAGGGAAAGATGGATGGTGCTAAATACAGGGATATCCTACAGCAAAACCTGTTTCAGTCTGCCTGTGATTTGAGACTGGGAAGGAGGTTCACCTTCCAGCAGGACAATGACCCGAAGCATACTGCTAAAGCAACAGTCGAATGGTTTAAGGGGAAGAATGTAAATGTGTTGGAATGGCCTAGTCAAAGCCCAGACCTCAATCCAATTGAGAATCTCTGGTTTGACCTGAAGACTGCTGTTCACAAGCGGAAACCATCCAACATCAAGGAGCTGGAGAAGTTTTGTGTTGAGGAATGGTCAAAAATCCCAGTGGCAAGATGTGGCAAGCTCATAGACACTTATGAAAAGCGACTTGCAGCTGTAATTGCCGCAAAAGGTGGCTCTACAAAGTACTGACATTAGGGGGGTGAATACATATGCACATGCTAATGTTAAGTGTTTTATTTTTTTAAATTATTGTTTTATAGATATTTCTCTCATTTCACTTCACCAACTTAGACTATTTTGTGCAGATCCATCACATACAATTCAGATTAAAAAAATATTTCAATTACAGGTTGAAATGTAACAAAATAGATAAAAAGCCAAGGGGTGTGAATACTTTTGCAACCCAG
>OMPL01109470.1:0-14965 GCA_900312945.1 Merluccius capensis | reverse complement strand
AGTCAACTTCGGAAAGGCAAAGTAACCTTTTATTTGTTTGTTCTATTTTGACATCCACAAATTATCGCGTGGTCTCCTGATTCTCACGTGGTCTTGTAGTTCTCGTGTGATCCCGCGAATCCAGCCATGTTCTATCTAATCTATCAACATGATCTGGATCAAGTGCAGCTCTCTTTTTATTCATGATGTTACCTGCGGTGGAGAACACACGTTCAGAGCGCACAGACGTGCCTGGCACACACAGGTATTTGCGCATCAATGTTGACAGAAGCGGTTACAAAAAAATGTGCTACACAACATGGCTCTTTAAAAACCGAATTGTTTATACATATTCGGATACGGATATTTCACGTCATATTCAAATGCATATTCGGATATCAAATAAAAGGTGACAGCCCTACTAGGGGCCAATGAAAACGGAAAGGGCATGGTTGAAAAAGGTGTATAATCGCTTATATCGACATCAAGACGGACTCTGATGACTTTAAGTCCAATATAAAAGTTGTTCAGGACAGAATTCTGAACAAGATGACATCAATCATCAATCAGTTTGTGTCAATCGGGGCATGGCATCACAATGGGCATGGCTTGTGACAAAGATGACCACAGTTCCTAGCCCGAATGACTGATTTGAGCAGAACCAGTTTTGGGCAATTTGGGGGAGAAGGTTCTAATTGCTCAATATGGCCGCCAGAGGCCCAAATTGGTCCAATCAGATTTAAGGAGTCAACAGACGGGGTTATCTTGGGCCAATCTTCATCAAACTTAGTGTACTTAAAGATACCTGGGTCAAAATTAATCAGGCCAAATGTCATCCAGAACTGACAATAGGCACTGCAGCGATCGATTGAAAATGAAAAATTTGAATGAGCATACACTAACTCCTGACCACTTTGACTTACGGTCATGAAACTTTGTATGCTTGCAGCTTTATTTTTGTTTTTGTTTTACAAGTGAAAAAGAAAATAAATTCAAAAATATTTGATATGGAAAGATGATTTACGCCATTCATGTAGATGAGTGAAGAGAAACATGCTTTTCAGTGACAGTATTGGCTGAGAACTACTCATGGGTAATTCACTGTGAACGCCAGCACACAAGACAGACACATTTGTCTAATCTCCAAAGTAGGTATGTGTGAGTTGGATTTTGTGTGTGTGTGTGTTGGAGTGAGTTTGTGGGTGTCGTACAATGGTTATGTCAGAGAAAATGTGTGTGTGTGTGTGTGTGTGCGTGCACACCTATGTGTGTGTGAAAATTACTGAATGGTGCTCAATGGCGAGACTGTTGTCGGCAGTGCCACACAGCAGATCCCAGACCTCCATCTGCTGCCGAGAAGGAGAACAAAGTTGTAAAGTAAAGTTGTAAACCAATTGCAACCAATAAATCAAGATCTGCGCCGTATAAGTCATAGTTGGGTTTTTTTTAGCAAATAATTTAGGAATGTAGCAAACAATACAGTAGAAAAAAAAAAAAGTATTTGTGATGCCCATGCTGTAACCTCATCACTAGGCCCATTTCTCAGGTTTTTGCCGAAAATAACAGACCCAAACGGACCAGACTATACCTCCACAACTACAGGGGTTTTAAGTTAATCTTGGTACCAAAAGAAAGATAACAGAGAGATTGTGAAAGTGAAATAATCAATGGTGATGCTACTGGAGTGAATAAAGCTAGAACACAGAATAAATTGAAGATTTAATTTCCGCCTGAAATAAATGTCATATTTTAGTGTGAATAACACCTAGTGCATTATCAGTTAGCAGCCCTATATTACTACTACTAGGGCCATAGCACAACATCTGATGAGGGCCTGGGTCAGGATTTGATGGCAATAAAGTGAAGTAGAGCAAAGATAGAGGTTTTAGTATATCCATTGCAAAACAAGGCAAACATTACAATACAAACATGATAGACACAGACAGGTGAATATCTTGAGAACCCATTGTTCAAATTTAACATTTCACCCCTCTATTGAAAGGTCAGGGAAAATAGATTGGATGACATCAAGCCCAACGATCACAGTTGCACCATCTGGCCACTAGATGTCGATAAAGAATGTGTCACATTGTCACATTGACCTCTTTTCCGCAGCACAATGGAGCATAATTAAAAGTAAATCTGTATTTTACTTCTAATTATGTTATTAAGGGTTATCACGGTGTGCATTAAGAATCAGAAAATGTTGCAAAAAATCAATGAAATCAATTGCAATCTCACGTAATTTCAGTCTATAGATTTCCTTCCATTCCTTGAAGCTGATTTAATGGGTGGAGTCTATTTTCCCTCCTGGCTATATAGCCAAGTGTACCTCTCATCAATCAAATTACGGTGACAGCACAGCTGAATTAAGCTACGGCATTTCCGACTGCACAAAACAATTTCTACACAGCTTCACAAGGCAAAAGTTTAATCTTGTGATTACATTTGCGATAAATGTCATGAAATATTTATATTGACCCAAAAAGTATTCATTGCTCATTACTAAAAAGTTTCATATTATAAAGTTATATTTGAGAAAAAAAACTGCTATTCCTGTCTTCAGTACAGCTGCATATTTCACATAATTGTCTGGCATTTAAAACTCAATCTGGGTCTTTGTTGATTAACTGAAGACACTATACTGTCAACTATACTATCAGCTTGAAAGGGCATTTCTCATGTTTTATTTCTGAAGACACTTACTTGCTAAGAAATTAAATGCCTTGATTAGGTGTGTTTTGTGTGTCGGCCAGTTAATGCAAATAATGTTTTTATTTTATTTTTTATAAAAGCCATATATAAATAGTGTTGTCTGTCCATTTCTTATTATGGAGTTTGTGTTACAATGGTCTTATAAAATCCCCCAAAATGACAGCTCTCCTTGTGGTTAATTCATCTAGGCCAGGGATCGGCAACCCGTGGCTTCTCTGCTGCAGCTCCCTGTGGCAAGTCCGTATTTTTCGTATGCGGTTTTTAAATCCGTCATCCGATATTAAATCGTTACGCACAGAAACCTTGCACACTGAGTCCGATGCGTTTTATTATTCTATTCGTTCATTGCGAAAATTCAAATGTAGGCTTTTGATGGATGTGAAAAAACTCAGAAAATCGAACCTGTTCCCAAAACTTTAATGAAGGACGAAGGTTTCGGAGTCGGTGTGTAAACGTGATTGACACAACGTGAGGTCGTAATTATTTTTGAACGTGCGACAATTTCAGACAAAAAATATGGACTTGGTGTGCAAAGGCCTTAAAGGATGCTGATCAAAGTCCTTCATTTTTTCACGCTAACTGACTCAGAATAACCAGGTAAAGTAAATATTTTGCTATAATTTTGCAAATATAGGCTATATTTTACATTGTTCAGTGAAATAGTCCCTTTTTTATTCAGGTTGACAGCTGCACGCTTCAGTAAGGAAGAGACGCAGATGGCAGTTGGGTCATTTAAGTTTGGCTTTTCATTTTGTGAATACGAGGACTCAAAATTACATTGAGTATTTTATTTGTAAGGAACGTTCAACCTGCGTTCAACCTGAGTTCAAAATGTTTTTGTATGCATAAATACAATTTCGTTTTCTCTGTAGCAGTTCTTTCATTTCATAAATGCAACACACTATATTTTTTTCATACATAGGCCTAGCATAGAGGTAAACAATGATTTATGCAGTGTTATCTTCATTTTAGATGTCAAAGGGGTTTTGCGGCTCCCAGTGTTTTCTTTTCTGTGGGAAACGGGTCCAAATGGCTCTTTGAGTGTTGAAGGTTGCCGACCCCTGATCTAGGCCATTCCCTTCTAAATAACAGATTTTTTTGAACCAAACTGAGGAAAAATAGCCTGTCTTTTGTCTCTTCTTTTGCCTTTTTCTTAGCAAATGCTTTGGTCCCAAAAGAGGCCTGATTCATTGTATGTTTGGCACTTTCTTCCTTTAACGCATAACTTTCAAGTTACAAAACTTTATCATGGATTATTTTTGTTGTTGGGTACTTTTAAGAACACAAAAATCAGTCACTTTCCGATCATTTCAACTAGTACAATATTGACTGTCCAACAATAATAAAAACAACACTTTCTAAAGGAGCTTTGTGTGATGCGCAACACCAATCCATACAAAAGTACAGAATAAAGACATCCAATCCCAAAATATGTTAAAAAAAATGGTTAGTTTGAGCAAAGATTCCCCATCATCAACTTTGATGAAAATTTACCATCAAATTACAAAATTACCAATGCGTTATTAGAAGGGAGGGCTTTTGCCATTGTGGTTGCTACATACGCTAATTTTAAAGTCATAACCACTCATTTGCCTGCCACCTTAGATGTTTCAATGAATGAGTGTTGATTAGAACATGTTAAGGCTAGAATCTGGGCTTATTCTACATTGATTGATGGTGTGTGCGCGTTGGGCTTGTTGGGATATATAACTCATTAAATTATTAGTGTGGTTGCAAAGCAACACTTATCTTGCTATTTGTTATTATTCCACCTCATTTTTGTAACTATCTCTTCCTACAGTTTTTGAGAGATTACCACCGAACCTATGCTAAAGTCGACCATATACCAGGGCGCGTCTATTTTTATAGTTATTTTTATTTATTATTTGTTATAATATTATTTAATATAGAAAGTGAATGGGACAAAAACACTAAATTCAACCACTCCAAACGTGAACATCTGGGAGTTGTCTGCAAAGTTTGGTACTGCTTTGACAACAGGGGGTGCTATAATTAGCGGCCAAACCTAAACGGCCACACCCCCCACCCTGTTTGCCGAAAAAAATTCTGAAACTTGTTATCTGGGCCTTATTTGACATGCTGAACCCTTTTTGCCTCTAGGACCCATAAGGTCCATCTGGAAACCCTTGATTTTATATTTCTCATGAACCATGAGCCCAAATGACAAAATGTGGTAGACATGCTCCTGAGATGTGCCCGACCAGAAGTTACAATACATTTTTGTATTGAGTTACTTTTCTTTTACAGTTATGCAAAAATAAATATATGCAAATGAGCCAACATAATTCAATAAATCACATGTCCGCCTCTAAGTGGCCCAGGGACTTGAAACTTGTACATTAGCCATGCATTAGCATGTTGACGAAGAATTGCGCATACGAGTTGGGTCATGCAACCACATGCACTTTCTTCAGAAAATCCACATTTCAACATGTCTAGTTTTATTTCTGTTATAATGTTAAGCATATGTCTGTGTAGAGAATGTAATATAGAACGTTTGAATAATAGTGATCAATATAATTAAAGGTTTAATTTCAAGGAACATAGGGAATATTACTATATTTTACATTAAGTATTACACATTAAATAATGTTTGTTTTTCTCCTTTCTTTATCTCTTGCCCTCAGTCAAAGGCAAAGCAATCTGATTGAATTGTATGCGTTTTTTGGATGAAAAATAATTGTTTAGATTAATCTATTGATAAAATTATCGATGGATTAATTGATTTTAAGAAATTGCTAGTGGCAGCCCCATCTCCAACACAGATCTAGGCCACAGTGTTCCATTTTCAAGACGTGGTGACTGCACCCCTCTCTCTCCTCTTTTTCTTCTTCAACTTTCTTTCAATCTTCTTGGGAGAATAAAGAGGCCAGTCCTTTTCTCAGCCTTGTGTCTTCACTAAAAGCATCATTCAGACAACCTGTTTTATGTGTAGTTTTTTAAATACTTTTTTCATGATGTCATTAAAAAAATGTTGGAAGAAAAAAGATAAAATACTGTGGACAATACAAGAAAATAGTATACTACTTGGATTTTAGCATGTTTTTTTGTTCAAAAATCCAGCCTCCCCCACATTTTAGGTTGAACTGTATCTGTTATTTTATTTTTTCCATTACAACTGCTCTGTCACTATCGATGCTGAGGATTACAACATCACCTTTGAGTCAAAAAATAAATCAAACGGCAGATATAAATCTGTACCTTTCAAACAAAAATGTAGGTGCAGCCATGATGGTAAGACAAGAATGACCTTTATGTTCAACAACAACAAAAACACAAAGATTGAATCATCTCAAAAGTGAATTCCCAGACCAGTCTGACATTACGATTCTACAGAAAGACAGAACATGTTAGCCGAAACAGTGGGCGAATTATGATATTTCTATGCTAATGAGCCATCAACACTCTTTACTGAGCTCAGTCAGTGAATACAGACCAGTAACACAGTTGCTTCTGGTTAGGCTGATGAATAGTACAACACAATTGATTTTTGAACCATTTAAGAAAATACATTATGAGCAGTATGAGTCAGTGTGTTCATGTTTGTATAAGTTTGGTGTTAAACTTATTCTGTGGACCTCCTCATGGGGCAACAAGGACAACACCAAACAGAAACTGTGTGTGTGTGTGTGTGTGTGTGTGTGTGTGTAACTACAAATGTGTACGTGAGTAATCAAGTATTCGTCAAGCAAATCGTAAACGATTACAAAAATATTGGAATCGAAAATCATTTTGTGTCATTTTTCCGACATCTTGCGAATACATTATGTATTGACATGAAATTTGTGAGTGTGTGCATGTCGTGTGGAGTGAGAGCACGGACATGAAAAGACGAAAGAAGGCAGGCGTGTGGATCTTTGGCAAAACCCTCCAGAATCCATAGTAGATTGAAGAAATACCTGCATTGGCCAGGGTCATAAAGAATATGATATGATGAATATGATATCAGGTATCATAACCAGCACTGCAGTTTATTTATAGCTGCTGTAGAGACTTGGAAGAGAGCTCCTATCTCAGATACACAGACAGAGCAGCTGGGTTCCTCCAACAGTGGAGGAATTTCACAATTTCACAGACAGAGCAGCAGAAACCATTTTTAGCCAGCGTTTTGGCAGAAGGGTGCCAAGAGGGCAAGATAGTGTAGTGGTTTGGGTTAAAGGGTTAAGACTCCAGGCCGAAAGGTACTGGGTTCCATCCCCCATGCCGGCAACCTACCTGTAGGCCAAAACACACACCCACACATTAAACTTAACTCAAGTAACTACAAAGAGCCTCTGTAACTGGTCTTTTGTTGTGGAGTTAAGTTTTGGTATTGCTTCACCCAGTCACAAAGTATCACACAGTAACACATGAGCTCTCTCTCAGTATTAATGCAAGAGTTGGATGCTTATCTATCATATCATCATGTGAAGTTCAAGTTCCATTCAGGCAATGCCCCAGTCAAGGAGCTTTTTTTTTTTTTAAATAGCTGTTACCATAGAAACTGTGTGGGCTTCTCTTAAATCAGATCACTGAACCAAAAATAAAAGTGTGAAAGACGGAAGGATATTTATGCAAGAGGAAGAACCGTGTGTGTGTGTGTGTGTGTGTGTGTGTGTGTATTGTGCACGCGTGTGCATGTGCATGTGTGCGAAACCCAGCAATTAATTGGCCAAACAAGCTCTACTTGTGAAAGAAACTGTTGCTGTTCACAGTTCCTGTGGAAGACAACGTGCACAATTCTTACACCTTGAGGGGAACCTCCAAAAAAATAGTAAAAAAATGATCACTGATTTCCACTGCTACCGTCAATTATTTGCTAGAGAGGATTGCTGTAAAATAACAAATTGTTGCTGCTGTAACAGCTGGTTTTCCTAAATATTTTATCTTGAGTAAAAAGTGATCTTATCAAAGTGGAAAATAGCAATAAAATAATTTAGTAATAGATAAAAGGCAGTAAAAGACTCAAGAATCACAGTTCCATGAGAATCTACACATTTTTCACTAAAATAGAGTTGCTGTTGCAGACCATTGGCACTCCCTGTGTGCAAGCTGTGATTTCAAACGGTGAACAACTTTCTCCCCAATAAGGAGAGGGTTTGTTGAGAGAAAGGACTGCTGTAGCACACACACAAACACACACCTCCCCCTAAATATAGAGCTTGGTACAGAGGCGCCGGAAACAAACCATAAAGAATGACATGCCAAGCGCAGCCACACGTCTGTCGGTATAGGTCTCTCACACACACGTGTGATAAATACAGAGAAACATGAGGAGTCACAGTGAGGATAATGTCAGCCATTTTGTGTGTTGCCAGGGGACAGCTTCTACAACATGGACCCCCCTACTGTTTAAAACCATAGAGAAACACAGGTGTGTGATGACCTCTACCCTTAGTATTCAACAAGCACACACCCCAAGGATGCTGTGCACATGTATGATCTCTCTATATATACACACACATACTTGTATATGGCTGGTTATTTGGCTTGCTTAAAGCCCTGATGTTTGTGTGTCCGCCGTTACACACAAACATCTGTGTCAACGATCCGCAGACTTCCTTCTCCAAGGTCTTGAAGGGAGGTTGGACAAAAATCAAATATAAGAGGAGTTGTTGCTGGAGGCCTTTTCAACTCTGACACCCTGGGGTTGTCAGGGGGATCAAAGCACCACCGCCAGGAGACGCTGCATGTCTAATTAAAGTTATCTTTGTGTTTAAAGGGTTTGACTTGAAGGTCGGAAAAGGTTGATGTTTTGCCAGCCAAACCAAACTCATCACAGGAGTAGGTTTGAATAAGGGTACTGAAGAACCAAGATGTGTAATAGCCATCAAGTCTGTTATGGCAGTTGCCCTTGAGCAACATGTGGAATCCAACCACAAGCACACCAGCATAAATGCCATTATTCCGTTGATGGATTGATTATTGTATCGACTAGAAAGGTTATTGTTTCCAATTTCGATGTTAAATTCATCTTTAATCGGTCATCCAACCATGTGCTTCTAATGGCTTCAGAAAATGAAGGTAGTGAAATGATGCTTGTTTTATATTGCTCTCTTTTCAGATCTATCTATCTATCTTGATAGATAGTTATAGACCCTTTTTCTGTTTGTACACAATGACGTAGAACGTCTGCGTGTGCATTTTGGCAACGGAAGTATGGCGGAGATAAACAGTTTGTCAAACTACGCAAGGTGATTGTCAAGTAAAGATCGTGAAAGTTACCTAAACAAGTTAACTTTGACAAATGGTGTCCGACTTCCAGATCTGTGTTATATTGATAAGTGGGTTGAAGACGTTAGAAAGTGGCCAAATATACAGTTGCCGGATATATATACTTATTTAATAGAGAAACCAAGCGTGTACACCAGAGAGAAATTGCGAGCGTATGAGTCACTGGTAAATGTTTTGTGAAAGCACCAATAGTCATCCATATTGAGGTATTGAAACAATGAATTCATCAGCAGCCTTTTCTTTACATCTTATGTTGATATTGACTGCTGTGTCTATGCACTTTAGTGCAACAAGATATTTAAAGTTTTATTCTTTAATTCAATGTATGTCTCCATAGATAATTTAGACCTAAAATTATTATTGTTTACTGTTTACAACATACAGAAACAGTTTGATTCTAATATATTGTACATACTCCTACTTCTCATGTTGTTAATGTTTGATGGCACTTTAATGGCACCTGAATGTAATGAAACTGTTAGTAACAACATTACAAATAAAAGTGATATTGCACTCTGAATTTTTTAGATAATCTGGGGGGGGGGGAAAGGACCATTACACACACCAGTAGCAGCCAATGTGGGGAGGTTTATTAAAATGCATTGCGTTTTAAGAACAGTAAGCCTAAATACATGTTTTACAAATGTAAAATCCCTTTTCATGTCACACATGTTTGTGTAACTCATTTGGGAACAACACTCCTACAGAGGTTTGTGAGGGCATCACATACAATAACAACATCATCTAGTATGTTAACCTGCGACACTGGAATAATCTTAGTTTTTCCACCAACCAATAACTCTTTCTACATGGATCCTCACACGAGAAAGTTGTCTAGCTGTGTCCACTTCCTGTGCAGAAAGCTGCTTCTTTCCTTTTGTGAAATGAGGGATACGTAGGGTTGCACCATAGGCCGCAAGCTCGTCTCTGATGAGAAATCCTCTGTCTGCTAAAACTTCATCCCTAGGCTCCAAAAGTTTGAGGACCTGACTCATTAGTGATCTGCTTGTCCGAGACCCTTCCACCCCACCCAGGAGACAGAAATGAAATTGCACCAGCTGGAGTGATGGCGATCAAATATTTAATGGTGTTGTTGTTTATAGTTTGACCATGTCTGGGCCCTGGCAGTCAGACTACTGGGTCTAGCTATGAACATTTCTGTGCAATCTATTATGCACCTGCATCTTTTAAAGTTGCGCTTGAATATTTTTGGCATATTTTTCAGTACTGCACCCTTACTTGGCCATTTAATGAGTGACTTGAGGATGAAGGCCATAGCAGGGACCCAGCTCCGCAAAAATATTTGATATGGTGGTTTTTGATACCTGAAATCTATAAGCCAAGTCAGTATTACTTAGGCCCAACCTTAATTTCATCAATATAATCAATAGGTGGTCCTCTACTGTAAGTTTGTTGTGTATTCTCTCTACGCTGCCCATTATTTTTGTAATCAGCCACTCAAAGACCACAGAGGTCAGTCCTGTGAGAAAAATCAATTGACTAATGTTGCACTTAACAGTGGTGTAGGAGAATGTAGATTTTTGTAGCTCCCCTTTCAGCTTTACATTTTCTGCTCGTAGTGTGTCGAACTCCTGTTGCAGGTTGACATAGTCCTCCTGAAGTTGACAGTATCTCAGGTTCAGATCATCGTAGTCTCTCTTTGGAACTGGGATGTCCTCTTCAGCTTTAATATAGAAAAGTGAAAAATTAGCATGTGCTGCAACCAATGCAAACAAGTTCACGATCCAGGGTTTCTCACACAATTTTACCAATTCATTTTCAAAACATGACAGAAAAGAAGATACATTATTGATCCCAGGGTGAGATTTTTCCTCTGCGTTTGACCCATCCAGGGGCCAGTGTGTACATCACACAAAGACATACATAGGAATTGGAGCTGTGGGCCTTGCAGGACACCACACACACACACACACACACACACACACACACACACACACACACTCAGACTCTTTCGGTGAGGGTGGGAACCCTGACAATCAATCAGTTAATTGTAAGATGATATATTCATAAATATATTCATACCAGGACAATGATCCATGCTGCATTCTTGTTCTGGAGTTTCAGAAGGAACACGTTGGTTTGCTGCAGTACCAGGTCTGTCATCTCTCCTCCTTTTCCTATGGTACCTACAGTAACAGCAGAAATGTACAGGTAGACTAATCCACATGTCTCGAAACAGCAGCTGTAGCAGGAATTCGTGGTTAGTGACAGGGTTGACAGGTATGGCTTATGCAAGAGACGAAAACAAACAAAACAAAAAACGACTGAGGTTAACTTTAATCCTACCTGTCCATCTTTACACCTGGGTTCTGGCTTTGTTTTGTATATGTAAACACAGATGGCACAAAATCAGGACTACTACAGTCCAATGACATCTCGCCTGCAAAAATAAAACAAACACGTTGGTTTAGCCTAGCAAGCTAATAGGCAAATCTAATGCCAGTTTATCAAACTTTAGCTGCATAGCAAGCTAGCAGCTACTAGCCAAATCTAACTCCAGTTTATCCAACTGCATTTGATTATTATTCTACATCATACAGACAATCACTAATGTAAACAAGGCTTTCCAGTAAAATCAAAGAGTTGCCTAAGCTAGATAGATAACCTTACCTGATATAAAGTGGGCGCTGCAGACACGAGCATTTTTGATTATGTCCTCATTCCAGTCCACACGTTTAATCGCCTGCAGCCACAGACGCCGTCGGTTGCTCTGAAATGGTCGTGATCCTGTCGGAATCCTATAAAACTTTAGTCCGCTTGTGGAATAGCGATTCGTACAACCGTATATGCAACAACCAGACATGTTGATGCTGGGAACAGTTTGTAAATTCCTAACAAGTTGCTACCTCGTCTTTGTCAATCAGAACTGATGGAAAATAATACCGCTTCCGTTGCCAAAATGCGCGCGCAACTATTTGATGACGTCTGCTGTAAAAGGGTCTATTGGAGGTGGTTCAGTGTCACTCATTGTTTTTCATCCTTGTCTTTGCAGCAGTAAGCTACTGTGGGAGATGAGGCAGGAGGCGGCAGCCTGCCTGGGGCTGCTGTGTTGCGCCATCAGCTACGAGGCCGAGCGCATCTTCAAGTGGCTTTTCCTGAAGTTCAGCGCCTGCAGCCGTGACGAGGTTAAGCTGCTGTATCTGATCGCCACGCACCGGGGTCTTGAGGCGGCTGGTGAGAGGAAGGCTTTCTCCCAAGTCATGCAGGTAATTGGAACAAACATCTTTAAAACTTTGAGAATGTCTGTTCTAGTTGACTGCGCCTGCCTCTGTATGAACCAATGTAGATAGGACTGTTCCCGGCTCATGTCTGGGGTAAAGAAAAATCTGGGAGAAATTAAAGAATAATCCTTGTATGTTATATATTTGCCTCCCTTTTTTTTACAGTTTCATATTTTCAGCTCTTGTCACTTTCGTTTTGTATGTTTCTTTTTCTTTTATGTGAGCCAGTGTTGTACTCCGATGTTGGGGCAGTTGTGTCTGATCCAAAGAGATTTCTAACTACTGATGAATCCAGTGGCCTTGTGTATTGCTAGCTCCCCCTACGGCAGGGTTGGTATTGGTACCTGGTCAAGAACTTGAGCTACAGCTAGCCAGTGTGCTAACTGACACCGTAAAGCGAAAAAAAGCATAGTTCTTGCAGAAAATACCTTTGGCGAGGTCATAAGAACAAATGTACGTGATTGTGGAGAAAGCCAACAAACGCATACCTCGCCAAACTTTTCCAGCACTTCCTGCACCTCACAAGATTTTGTAACTTGCCGAAATCTCAGCAGATGACAGCATTATGAACATGTGTGTGATTATTAGTCAGAAAATCAAGGCGGGCGTGATTTATTTGATCTGATTTGTCTGTCTCCATGGAAACCCACTGGTCCTAATGGAATGTTCAGTGACCAAACAGAAGTATAAAATACATTTGTCTGCAAAGAACTTCTTCGGTCTAGGCCAGCCGCAAACAATTAATACTTGTTTGAAGTATGCTGCCCTCTTAACGCTTTTTGCGGCAATGCAGTATCACCAGGAACGAGGGCAAACAATTAATACTTGTTTGAAGTATGCTGCCCTCTTAACGCTTTTTGCGGCAATGCAGTATCACCAGGAACGAGGACAAATGGGTTCTAGGAGGGAATGGCAGGGGAAAAACATGAATGTACTTGCCACTGCTCCTTCATTTCTGTCATTTGTATTTGGTGGCCCATGATCCGGGTGCTTGTATTTCAGCTTGTGATGAGTAGTCTGCAGTCCATCCTGGAGAACCTGGACACGCCGGAGCTGCTGTGTCAGAGTGTCAAGTGTATTCTGCAGGTGGCCCGTTCCTATCCACATGTCTTCAGCACCAACTTTAGGGTGAGTAGCCTGCTGATAAACATACTCCGGGGTCTTGAAGGTCAACGTGCAGGTTGGCATCCCCGGTTATTTCATGTGGGGAAACTATGCAGTAGGGCTGTAACGATACACCAACTCGGATTCGGTTTGTATCATGATTTTTGACCCACGGTTCGATACATCCCACAACATTTACTTGTATAACAATTAACTTAATGTAACATTTAATAACAAATAATTTGGAACACTGTGAACAGATTTGAACAGAAAGAATAATATTAAAGTTAGCATAAATAAATAACCAAAGATTTTTCTCTTTTCTGTAACAAAATAGACACCTGGGCAGGTAGACACCTAGGTAAGTAGACACCGCTAGACATGCGGGACTCATACCGGTGATTGCGGCTTTAGTTCCCTGTGTCTGATCGCTGTAATTCCGAGCGTGAATATCGGTTGAATATCTAATATCTTTTTAACTTTAAAAAACACTTTTGTATTTTTTAAGACGATAGTTGCACATCCCTAGTAACTACGCCCGTGAAGGTGAACCGTCCCGGACTCCGCTATTAACATGAACCGCTCCGCCGAAGGAGCCGCACATCCGCACGCACCGGACACCAAAATACAAACATGTTTTCCATTTGCTTGCTTTTAAATAAAGTTGTGTGCAGTTATATGGTTAAATACGATTATTAAAAGTGTTCATGTCTCCTTCCTGGTCCAGAACCGCTTGGTCCATGCCGTTAATAGGTGGCCCGCTTCGTGCGTGTGCTTGTAAAAATGATATTTAAGCCTGATTATTACGGTATTGTATTATCTGTAAAGCAGCACTGAAACAGTAAAGTTAGAGATTAAACATTAGATTAACGCGATTAAAAAAACATAACGCGCTAAACATGACTAATGAATTGATCGCAATTAACACGATAATTTGACACCCCTAGCCTACGTACTTTAAAATATTAATGTCAAATTAAAATAATAGTAATTTGAAAAGTTTGGTAGCACTACTGGCTCACATCGTGTGGCTGGATCTGGACTGGAAGAATAACTGGGAGTTAGAAAGGGCGCGTTGCGATTCTGCCTTCTCACACCGCGAGACAGGTTCGTGGCTCTGAGTGTCGCGATTTCGGTTTCGATACGCATATCGTTACAGCCCTACTATGCAGAAAAATGATTTATTACAGCTAGACTCATTTTGATAATGCAACGTGTACGTGCTGCCAAATCTAACTTGAACCTGACAAATGCTAGAGTGCAAGTAGAATCACAATGGCCAGAGTTTGGAGCCTTGAGACAGATTCTAAAATTCATTAGTTATTTCCTTGGCACATGTGGTCCTACAGTTTGTGGATCCTTAGATAATATTGTAACTAAATGATAAGGCTAACCCTAACCTTTTCTTTTATAAAGAAGCATTTTAATAAGATAATTTATTCCCTCGTTTCTGGGGAGAGGGAGGAAGACTGGTGGCGTCTATTTTTATTTTGTTTTTTAAATCACTTATCCTCCTCATCATCTCAAGGCTCGATGCTCTCAACATTGAGATTGTACTTGCTCTTCACTCTCGCTACAGCGTTTCTTTCCTTCAGTTATCTCACATTCTGGTTATTTTTTTGGGTGTGGGTGTCGACACATTAATTAACAGGGTGACTGCCAACCTGCAAGCTGGCTTTTAGAGGTGCATT
>OMPL01109468.1:0-10564 GCA_900312945.1 Merluccius capensis | reverse complement strand
CTCCTTCCCTCTGGGTGTAGGTATAGGATGCCTAGATGTAGTATAGATATGGTCGCTATATTGTCCCAGAGGCTGTCCGAAGTTTAAACTTGTAATCGGAGGGTGACTCGGACTGATTAACTATGATATTGTTTTTTGTTACTGTTATGTCTGATAGGCACTTTTTTATGTTCTGACTATATAGTACTGAAACTGTATGTCCTTTTAGCTGTATGTGTTTCAGGACTCTATCTTAATGTTGTTTTTGTGTGTTAATTGTTTGCTGTATGAATTGCCCCAGTGGGGATAATACAATATTTATCTGCTCTCTACTCTTCTTGTTAAGGATTAGGCCTACTTGCCTGACTTGATTCTTGGTCTTGATTTTTATCTTATTAATTTATTTGAACATGTTTAATTAGGGGGGCGGCGCCCTCTATCAGCCAGCGGCCACTGTGAGAATAATTATCAGTTTCAGGAATGGTTTTGAACATATTGCTATTAATTAAAAACCCCGGTTTTAAAAACACTTTAAGGATTACCTTAAGGATTAGATTTAATTTGTTTCATACCTGGTTCATTCAGAATGTGAAATAACTCGTGCAGAGCCCACCACCTAGTGGTAATAATGAGTAATTGCATACTAGTCACACGTATCTCCGCATGTACGCAGGCCTCTTGTCCATCACTGGTTATTTTTGTGTTATCGTGTGAAATAAATGCCAAGCCCATGAAATCAGTCATATGTCAAAACAACACGGATGTTAAAAAGGTATTGTGTGCCAATAGTTGTTATTTAAAAAACAGAGAAAAGAAGAACTTAGTTTATTTGTCAGGGACAATGCAAAAAACATAACTGTTAAAAACAACAAAGATGTCTTACATACAAGGTTTCTAGCCTAAGCTATTTGCGACCCCTGTCCCTGGTTAAGCCTTGCAAAAAAAGCAAGTTACAGTGAGTTAACATTAGGCTATAAAATACAGGTTTAAGAATATGTGTGTGTGTGTGTGTGTGTGTGTGTGTGTGTGTGGTATCATTGAGTTGCAGATGTTTCAGATAACGCTGGTTTCCGCATTGTCTCCTTTATCCAGTCAATGTGCTGTTTGGAAAGAAAGGTGTACACTTTTGGTCTGGACCGATCACCACAATCCCCGGCACCAAAAGCAGTGACTCCTACTTGCACTTTGTTGCACAACAGCGGCCCCCCAGAGTCTCCCTATTGAGAAAAATAAATGAATACGTTTAAAATCATCTGCAAGTAAGCCCTACCGAATCTGATACAAAAAACAATATAATATATGTAGGCCTAGGCTAGGCCTATATGTAATATGTAATCAAAACGTAGTCCTATTGTGGTGCAATTCACTTTCAAAATAAATACTTTTGGTATCCCATGGTATAATTGACATTATAGATAATCAGACATACCCGACAGGTATCCTGGTTGTTATTCATTCCTTGTGGTCCGGCACACACCATGTCGGGAGTGATGACAGGTTGGGAATGCCAATATCTGTTGCATGTTCCTCTTCCCATAACATCGACTTCGGCGGACTTCAGAACATCGGACATTGTATTCGTAGTGTCGACGAACCCCCAGCCGGCCACCCGGCATGTGGTACCTTCAGGAGGGTCTGCGATAGGGTCGGCCAAAGGCAAATACTTTACTGTCTTGGTCTGTTTCACCTCTTGGCCGATCTGCATCAAAGAAAGTACAATGCAACATTTTCCGTTAATACTGTCACAGCAATGGGTACACACTCCTTATATATGTTGGACGTGATCTCAGTAGCCATGTAGTATTCAGAGTCATCAGCTCACCTTAAGCAGCTGCAGATCATGGACCTTTCTGTGGTTGTCATATTCAGGATGGGGATAAGTCTTTACAACCTTCTGCACCTGAACAGACTCGTCATTCTGGCTCTTTTTGAAAGAGTCCACCCCAAGACGCACCTCAGTAATGCTGGCAAAGAATCCAACACAAGGTTTACTGATGAATACCAAACAACAGCGTGCAAAAAGAAACAACTCAGCTCAACTGTCTACAGCAATACTTGGAGGTCCTACTTTTCTCCACCATAAATAAGTGTTGCGTTCACCCACCTGTGACTGACAGGCAATTAGACATTGTCTGAAATAAAAACTCACTAGTGAGGGACCTACAGCACCTCACCTACAGCCAGTGTTGTAGTCGAGTCACTATGCCTCGAGTCCGAGTCCAGGCTCGAGTCTCCAGTGTACGAGTCCGAGTCAAGTCCAAGTCAAGTCCGAGTCGAATCCGAGTCGAGTCCACTACTCATACAAGTCAAGTCAGAGTCGAGTCTCTATTGATCCACATCGAGTCCAAGTCACTAACGTAAGCATACATGTTGTTACACTTAAAAAAAACACATCTGTACCCCCCTCCATATCTTAATTGTGGTATCTCCCAGCCCCCCCTGACGAGACGACGGAGGTCAGAGCAGGGTTATTGTTATTAGCGCGATTTGTTTTGCTGAGCTAATTAACTAAAATGAAAAGGAAGCAGAGAACTTTCTCTGAGAGATGTTTCTCCGTTTTAAAGCGAGTGAAAACGTACCTGAGGACCAATGGGCGAGGACAAATTCGAGTCATTCAGTGCTCGACTCCAAGTCAAGTCATGAGTCTCTAAATTTAGCTCACAAGTCGGACTCGAGTCCGAGTCCCGGACGTACTACAACACTGCCTACAGCACCTCACCTACAGCTACAACCAACAACAAACACTGTTTATACATCTCATGTGATGATAAGCAGAAGTGTATTATTGGATGAATGATGTGAAATTCCTACTCGGTACAGTGGGCAGCAGTCAGCACCCATCTAGAGCTGAGGAGGGTTCCTCCGCAGACGGGCTTTCCGGTGCTGTTCAGCAGGAGAACCATGTAGGGCATAGAATGATCCTTCACCTCCTTCCCTCCAAAGATCTCACCACAAACACCTGTAGTTAAACATAGCACCACTGAAAGATATCTACCATCATCATCCATAGAAAAGTGAAAAGTTTGTCCATAATAGTTCTTACTCCTCTCTTAACAGGAATGTTTGACTCCCAGCATAACGTTTCTGGGTTCAAACCCTAACCTGAAGGCATCCTTGAGCAAGATGCTACTGACTAAATGACTAAATACAAAATAAATATGCAAGAAATCTTAAATATACAGAACATGTGGTTGGTCTACTTACATGACTGGATGTAGAGGAGGACCAAACAGATGGTTTTAAAAAGAGCGAGGCATGAGCACGCCATAGCGCTTTGTTTCTGAGGATATAATAAAGGCTTTACTGAAACACAAGAAGATGCATGGGTAGCTTATATGGTGAGTTCAAAGGATGTGGTCTCACCACAAGGAGACAAACATGCACTCATGTGGATGTGCACATGCATGCACCTGCACTCGCGTTTTACACAGAATTACATGTGAAATCTTATGTGGTCAGTCAAAGGCACACACACAAAGAATGTGCTATATTTAGTAAAAGAGCAAACCTAACCAAAATAAGGATGCAAATCCCAGCAAGACAGGGTTACAGTCAGTACAGTCAGGAAACAAACATATGTGTTTTCTAAAAAAAAAGGTCAATAAAAGACAGCAAGTTAGTTGTCTGTAGACCATGCAGAAAACGTCAAATCTGACTAATCCAGCTAATCCAGAGAGCTTGGTCATAAAGTACTCTTAAGTTAAACTGGCGTCACGACTCGAGGTCGACATCACATGGTTGACGCAAGAGTAAGGTAACCAGATTTCTGAAAAGAAAATCGCATTTGTCAACAATGATGATCGGCATACCCTTGGTTCCCATTGACTTTCATTGTAGCAGTGGTGGAAGAAATACTGATCTTTCACTTGAGTAAAAGTAGTAACAAACCACAAACTCTGTTGCATAAAGTAGTCCTGCATTGAAAATGTTAAATGTAATGTTTCTACTCAAAATATACTTATTATAGTACCAAAAGTAAAAGTTATCATAATGCAGAATTACTCAGAATAATATGTGACATTATTGGATTATATTTATTGATGCGTTAATGTGTTTGTCGTTTTAATGTTGCAGCTGGTAAAGGTGGAGCCAGGCCCGGCCGCTGGCATAAACACTCTTTGTGGTTGTTTAGGGTCACATGATGTGGGGGTGTAGAAGATGAATCTGTAGCCATGAACCCTGTGTGGCAATAAATCTGCATTTATAACTTATTTTCATGAAGCAAATGGCTCCTAAAAGAAAATTCAGATGTGGCGCTCAAGGGCGGAAGAAGACGCACTTGGAGAAGGAAAAAAGACCACATGGGTCTTATTGAACACATCTGACAGTTGTTGTTTTTCTTGCAACATTGAAGCCATGTTTTTGAATGAAACAGTCAGAACATGAGCCACAGTTATCATCGGGTCGACGATGTCATATACGACAACAAAGTACGTTGTATACGACATAATTCAATATCTCTGCATGCTGCATGCACGATAAACAATGTTTCTTTGGATTTATCTAATAAAATTGCTTAATTTTGTTAGACACAATTTAATTGAGTTTTCTTGAACTAAATAAACACCTGCTATTTAACCAAATATAATGGTTGAATCCAGCCCATTTTATTTGATTATTTCGAAAGCATTTTTTAGTTAATGTCAACCTATGATTATTTAACTTGATCCAAGTTATTTTTTTATTTTGGAATTACCCCCTTATTTGGCTTAGTTGAAATAAAAATGTTGCTTTAGAATTAGTTATTTGAATTGTTTCATTTTGTTACAAGCATTTGCTTAAGTTGCTATGAAGTAAAAAAAAAAAAGTAAAATACAGCAATAGTCATTTGAATGTTCATTTTTTCCCCTATTCTAAGAATATTCAAATATCAAATGTAAATTTGACAGCCTTAGTTCTTAGTGACAATGAACCCATGCACAATAATGCTGTACCTGGTCCAGAATCTGTATTGCCCCACTGATCTTCTGTCCCATGGCTCCTCCTTTGGTTTTGAAAGCGCTGAGGAGGCGGTTGGAGTGTCTGTCCAGCTGAGATAGGAACCATGATAGCAGGGGAACCTGGGCACCCATGCATCTTCAGCACGGTGCAGTAGTTGCCCATCTTTATCTTCAAGATGCGCTTCCACCCGCTACAGTCACTGTAGGACCCAGGACACTCATTTATCAAAGTTGCGTACGAAGAAATCTGTGCGTAAACCATGCGTACGCAGTCTTTCGCCAAAACGTGGGATTCATCAATTTGTTCTTGGCTTGAAAATGTGCGTACTTTAGGAGAAAAGGGAAATCACCAGAAAGAAATTGACCAGTTAATGCTTTTGACCAACTTATACAAATACAATTGACCCCTGGAAAGTAACGTGATTTTTAATGATACAATCGATGTAGTCCTACGCCTAATGTAGGCCTTTATAATAATTGTAGTGAGATTAGATACAAGATAATTCGACTATGCTGCATAATACAAACCTACAGCTGCCCTAATAAAATGAGGGCAGATGTAGGATGTACGTGCATCAAATGATTGATCTATAGCATTGTAAGAGGATGTGGTGGGGGCTGATCTGTTATTAGAGGATGTGGTGGGGGCTGATCTGTTATTAGAGGATGTGGTGGGGGCTGCAGGCTGCACAATAGTTTTGTCTGTTGTCTGTTGTGTCTCTTATATTGGTCTGAATTGATATAAAGAAGGACTTCCAATCCAACAATTCCACACATCATAGGAGCTATAGACCAAAAACACCATCTGACACACACAATGGACAACCCACGAAAATTAATCTATTGAATCATGCTCCAGGACACGATTCAATTTTCATGACAATGAGCATGAAAAAGCGTGATACCGGGTCGGAGCAAGTCAACAAAATCGGCGGCCATAACGCTCCGCTTCTGCAGTGGGAGGGAGCATTTGGCTATGGCGTCTATTCTCAGGCCAATAGAAAGGAATAGTAGCTATTACACATTTTGACGTGAGACTGGGTTGGTTGTAGACCACAATAGAAACCTGACCTTGTGTAGTAGTCATCTCTGTTGAGGTTCATGTCAACTAATTGCTGATTGGTCGAGCAGGGAATGGGCGTATTGAATGTTTCATTTTCGACAGCCAGACATGAAAATAAAATGAATGCACTGAAGGCATAATCAAGGGTGGTTGAGGTGACGTGGCCTTTTGGTGGTTCCACGTCCATCTAAATAATGACTTCATTTGTCAAGAACCATTCTTATATTGTTAAGAAGATGCTGCTTTATGTGAACATGCATATTATTAAATTAATTCATCAATCATGTTTTCAGAATTTTAAACCATGGTGAATGAAAAACCTCATATGGTGTGACTGTGCCAAGCTTTTTTAATGTTTGATCAATAAAACTAAGAAAATAAACTCTCCTGCACAGATGTCTACTTCAGATTCTACTCTTTTCAAAGTCCAGGCATGTGTCGCTTTAAAAAAAAAAGAAAGGAATAATTTGTCCTTAAAACCTTAAAATATATGTTACCATGTTGCAATATGCTCATTGTATGCTGGCTAATAACTAGAAGGCACAATATTGTGCTGAGTGCACAAAACATCATATGGTGTGACACTTGTTGTGGGACCGTTTTTCTTGTCACACCATAGGTTTTAGTTTGCGTGGCCAGACTGATCTTCAGCGAGAAACTGAAATGTGACCTCAGAGATCAGAAGGTCTCACTGCTGACCTTAAGCTGACCTTATGGTCTTCTGTGAGCAGACGCCGTCCCAGAGCCCAGTGTCAACGTAACGTCTGTGAGCAGCGAGGGCTGCACCCTGCTGTGTGTTGTGTACAAACAGAGTGGAGCGACTCTCTCCTGGTATAAAGGAGAGGACCTTGTGAACCAGACCAGTACCCAGCTCTCGCTCCCTCTGACTGTGGACAGGCTGGGTCTCCACTCCTCTTACCGCTGTCTGTCTGCCAACCCTGCTGTTAATCACACCCGGTCAGGCGACGCTACGACGTCCTGCACAGAAGAGCATATTCGTAAGAAGACCTCACACACACTGCCTCCACTTGAACTACACACAAAGCTCTTTAGTGATGTGAGTGTCATCGTCAGTGTCATGTCATGAACATTATTGTTCTGCTAACGTTATCATTAACAGCTGCTCAGGGTTACACATATAAAGACTACATAGACATGTCTCAGCTAAAACACCATGGACATTATTGTGGATTTCACAAACTGATTTCTCCCTCTATGTACTCTTCATTCTTTTTATGTTTAAATATCTCTCTAGGCCAACACAGTGAGAGACGAACACAAACTATGAATTTCAGATCTGCAGCAAGAGGGTTTCAAGAGTTTGCTGTCAGTAGCAGCTTGGTTCACAGACTTGTACTTTGAGTGTATCTTGTGGATCTCACAGGAGGTTTTCTCACCCACCGTCTTCATTTCATACAAAACAAGAAGGACCGCAACATCTTATCTTTGTTGTGTGTGTGTGGGTGTGTTTGTGCGTACGTCGTCTTTTTTTCATGTCAGAATAATTTTTATTTGTTTAATATGTTCTCACTGCTGGTGGCCCTACACCTGTTTCAGTACACCTTGTTCTGTACACTAGGTTAATTCCCTGGTTCAGTACATTGGCTTTTACAGTGTAACTACAATATACACCTTTCATTATTATCAAACCACAATACACTACAGATATGGAAATACAATCAAATACCCATCCCACAATACAGCAATACACATACACCATACACCAACAGTTATTTAGAGTTTTTTAATTTTACAATTTGCTAAAAATGGCTACAGCTCTGGTTTGCTGTTAGCCGGCACTTAACCTTTGTTGTAAAGGGTTTTCAATAAGTCAGGTCTATTTTTTTTTTGTTAGGACGGTCTGGGGGGGGATTCTCCGTTGGAAGATTATTTAGTTCATATTGTCTTAGATGGGGGTGTTCCCTTTCAAATCATATTTTCTATATGGAATGTACTATTAATCATGTTTAGCATTTTATAAAAAACTCAAATAACCTGAGTGGCCTACTTGGATGGTTTTTATCATAGCATATATATTTGTTATCATGAGCAAGAGGGTTTCGAGCGCTTCCTGTCAGTAGCGTCTTGGTTCACAGACTCGTATACTTCGAGTGTATCTTGTGGATCTCACAGGATGTTTCCTCACCCAGCGGCTTTATCTATCTTCTGATTATCATTTCATCATTTGCATTGCTGTGTCTCTAGATATGTTCCAGGGTTAGTCGTGATATCTGTGACAGATACACATTTTCATTTTTTACGAGAAGTAAGATAGACATCAAAATATTTTTTGTTTGTTTAATATGTTGTATGCTGGTGGTCCTACACCTGGTTCAGTACACCTAATTCAGCACACCCGGTTCACTACACCTGGTTCAGTACATCTGGTTCCACCTGTTTCAGTCCACCTGGTTCAGTCCACCTGGTTATGTACCCCTGGTTCAGTAAACCTGATTCAGTATATCTGGTTCACTACCAGGTTGGTTGGCAGAGAAATGGATATCCATTTTCAGTGTGTTAGTTTACCAAATGTGATGAGATGTCACTGAAAAAAGTGGACCCGGTGTAATAAGCCCATTTTATTTTATGTTTAAGAATGTGATATTCTTAAACCTGTATTTTATATCCTAATGTTAACTCAGTGTAACTTCCTTTTTTTTGCAAGGCTTAACCAGGGACAGGGGTCACAAATAGCTTAGGCTAGAAACCTTGTACATAAGACATCTTTATTGTTTTTAACAGTTTTTGCATTGTCCCCAACAAATAAAGAAATTAAAAAATGTGTTTTTGAATAAAAAACTATTGGCACACAATACCTTTTTCACATCCGTGTTGTTTTCACATACGACTGATTGGGCTTGGCTTTTATTTCACAAACACAAATGTAGAATCTTCCAAGGGGCCTGGTGAGAAGATATCAGTTCCCCATGATCTGAAGGAGCATGAGACCTGGGGAAACTGTTGAGGATGAAAGCAGGGAGAACGGACGTTTACAGCATGCCCACCATGTCCCATCTTAAATGACAAGCAAGTCAATGACAAGCATATATTTGCTTCCTTGGGTTTCCTGTCTGCATTAAAGCATGCAGTTGTTGCAGGACTAAAATCAGAATGCTAAATATTCAGAGCTATCAAAAGTCTGACTGGTTACATTTTTGTGTGGGTGAAGAAGGAGCTGCATGTTATCTTGCTGCTGGTGAGTAGAGAAAGTAATAAGAACTTGTGATTTTTAGCAATTCAGTTGGTAGAGCTCATTCAAAATAGCTAGAATTTAAATGTATAACTATGTTGTTCAACGAGCAATCAGCCAGTTTCAGCCACTTCAGGTGTTGACAATAGACTTGATTGTAGGGCGGAGGCCCCAAAACACTCCCAGCGCAACCACCAAATCACACTGCTCATAACTGAATGAACACACATGCGCAAAATAGAGACAAATGAATTAACATCAAATCTTACTTTATTTGAAAACAATGTATAAGCTATTTTCAAATTTGTGAAGTTAAGAACCAATGAACAATTGCAAAGTAGGCTGGGCCTGGCTCCACCTTTACCAGCTGCAACATTGAAGCGACAAACACATTAATGCATCAATAAATATAATCCAATAATGTCACATTATTCTGAAATGGGTCATTCTGCATTATAACTTTTACTTTTGGTACTATAATAAGTATATTTTGAGTAGTAACATTACATTTAACATTTTCAATGCGGGACACCTGTATGCAACAGAGTTTGTGGAAGTCATTTACAAGACATGAGTGCAGATTGGGCGGTTTTCTGCACAATTGGGCTACTTTAGGTCACGTTGGGCAGGCAAAAATTGGATTGGGCAGGTAGATACAATTTGGGCTTGTTTTGGAATCATGTGGGCGGATTGTTATAATGATGCAATCAAAATGCATTAGTATGGTCAATATATCTACAAGGTTTAACAACACATTCTGGGCGCATTTATGTTTTTGTTGTTGATCACTGACTTGGACATACAGATGCTAAAAGCAACTTGTTGTTTTCCTTGTCTTATTCTCCAGGTAGGGTTGTTCTGTAGCCAAGCTCACATACCTGTCCGACATGGGCGAGCGGTCATAATAAGCTATAAATGCAGTGCATGCCCAAGCCCTTCAATAAAAATAATTGAAAATATTAATCTGGCAGTGTGTTCAATTATACAATACCTTAGTTCTACTGTTTTGGTCTTAAATCCGTGCCTAATCTGTCCCGTTTTGCTTGCGAAAAGCTGGAAAGCTGACAGCTTGTTTCGCGCATGCGCACTGTGACACCGAGTAGTACAGTTACTGCTAGAGGCCTTAGTTTACTGTAGATGAGCATTTTGAATGGCAAAAAAGCTGTCAATGAAGCAGCTTATCTGCCAACGCGCATGCGCAAACCTGACTTGTTTGAATTTTTCAGCGGGAAATTGTCAGTGATTAATTTCATTGTGTAGCCTGGGTCAAAATGAATGAAAATATTAATTCTATTCAGTCTTTGCGTTCAGTGCCGTTTTCGCGGAGAACTTTTGAGGAAAAGAAGACCATAATTTCAAGTGGACGGCCTACTCCTGAAGTAAATATCACAA
>OMPL01109467.1:0-10178 GCA_900312945.1 Merluccius capensis | reverse complement strand
ATACAAGACAGAGCAAGAGCAAGAAAAAAAAGAAAACAGCATTTAATTAAATCGTCACAAGTATTACAAAACACAATTGTATATCCTGACATTTTGATAGCACACAATTCAGACCTTTTTTGTTGTTGTTGTTGCAAGATTAAAAAATGTGGCGTCTTAATACAACAGCACACCGTACAAAGTGTGTACAGACAGCGAATCTCACAGTAGTCCATAACATGACAGCCACACAACATACAAGTGGAAAGCAGCACATATCCAGGTACCTTTCACACGTTCAGGTTTTTGTTCTCATTGAACAACAGAGATCCCAAGGCAGGGTCCTGCAGCCTTAGATTTGGACCTTTTTACCTGAACTGAATTCATTCATCTGACACAGCATTAAAAGGTGCAGAGTTTAACAACAGCCATAAGGGGCGTCCAGAGAGTATCTTGTTTCCCAGGGATGGACTGGGACTTAAAATTGTCCCTGGCGTTGTGGCCCGGACCGGCTCACCAACATCGATCACACTGGGGTTGAAAGCAGTAATTGGGCCTACTATTGGTTGGCATGTGTTGGCCGCCTATACATACACTTGATGATGCAACCACAAAAACCAAGTAGTTTAGATGATTTAATTTGGATGTGAAATACGTTTAAACAATTATTTAATTGATTGTAAAAAAAATGGTCTTAGGAGAAATGTTTTCTAAAATCCTATGTTCATTTGACTTAGTCTGTAATGGCTCTGTCATTACAGATTCGAGGCAGCTTGTTTTACTTCAATATTATCCGGTTGAAATTTGACCTGAAATTTGGTCACTCTCGTCCCGCTCGTGTCCAGGTGAATCCTTCAGCTGGGATGGATAATTTCCCTCTCGGCGCCACGTTGCCTGAGCCGAGGAACCACGGCAGCTTAGACATGAACTTTCAAGGCCAGCAACGGCCGTTACCAGGTCAAAATACTCCATTGCCCTCCGAAACAAGTCGTGTCACATTGCCACAGTACTTTTTTTCAGGCCATCTGAAACCTCTCCCCCACGTCCTTCCAGCTCAGCGTTTGTAATGTCCTGTTCTGCGGTTGGTACCAAGGCACCCTTTCCACAAGACGTCTGCTTCGGCTCCTCTTCGGTTTGACATCGAGCGCTGCAGAGGTCCTCTTCCGCCACCAGATGACGCTCCTCGTCTGTGTTGTTTTCCGTGGGTATGACGTTCACCAGGTCGTAAGTCTCCACCGGTGGGCAGTAATTCCCCATTGCTACGTGGATTAGGGAACCGGGGGTCTCACCTAAGTTCTGCAGGTACACGGAAAAAAAAGCTAGCTGGTCATACCTTGTAATAGAAGAAGATACTTTACTAATTCCTGTGGGGAAATTCGTTCTCTGCATTTAACCAATCGTAACCTGCTAGGAGCAGTGGGCTGCCCCACAGTGCAGTGACCGGGGACCAACTCCAGTTTGTAGTGCCCTTGCCTTTGGTAATTATGGGCAGGGCAGAAGTGTAAGAAACAACTTCCCCTGGGGATCAATTAGGTATTCTGAATCTGAATACGCGCTGCCAGGATTAAATATTACATGTTACATTTGTTACTAAGCAGCTTGACAGATCTCACAGCTTTAGATGTGGCAGTGGGAATTGTTGCAGCTCAGAAAGAAATAATACACCCTGGCAGGTATCCCATGTTTGTATAACATCTTTTTTAACATCTTTTTTTTGGTTGAATTTAATGCCAGAAGTGGTTTCTTGTAGGCCTACTCCACATATGCAGAATTGTATTAGAAAATTCCTGTCACCAATGAGGGACTTCAATTCAAGTAAAGGATGTAAATAGAATGACTTATATATATATATATTTATATACTTATATATATATATAATTTTTATTTTACTATTTATAATAACCACCTGGGCTACATACAATCTGAGGTAGTTAGGAGTTTGATTTGTTGCACGAGACAATTCAGAGGAGTCGAGCACCGAACCAGCAGCTTTGATAAATGGCTTTTCAAAGAGGAAAGTAAAGGGAAAGTCTCATCGCTTTATTTATCCCTCTGAATAAATAAAGCTTCTTGAATCAAACAATGTTATTTAACCATTTAGAAACACAAACGGGCACACACCGTTTTGAAGTACGGCGGCAGCAAGACTCTGGGACAAAGGAAGTTGGCAAGCTTCTTGCGATAAACAATCACCACCACGGCCACGGCCACCCCCATCGCTATGACAAAAAACGTCACCACTGCCTCCAGCCACGGCAGTCTTTCTTCTGTTAACAAAATAATATAAACAGAGAAAATTATGAAAAATAATGTAAAGCCTGGTGATGGGTGGACAGTTTTAGTTGCTGGTGGGTGTGTGCTTATTGACTGACTTGGATTCAAACTAAATATTTTAGGTGGATACAACGTTGAACTACGTCACTTAAACCTACTTAAATATTACATTTTTTTAATTGTTTGCACCATGGTCTTTTCATTTCAGCAACAAAGAAAAACCCAAAATATATTATAAATATATAAAACTCAATTATATTTAGCAGGAATGGTACTAGCACCACATTAGTACATTGCATTGTACCTTCTATTTTCATTTGGTTTGGTTCGCGTTCACACAGGACTTTGACAAGCGAACCGAACATAAACACACGTCACGCTGCTGAATGGGCTGCTCTGAGGGAACAACGCTTCCTTGTTGCGGACTATAATAATGGAGGAACAACAACTTTTCTCGGCTTTGGGTTTCTTAATTTTGCTTTAGTGTTCTTACAAATTAAAAATGACCCCATTTCCATCATTTGCTCACTGAATAATTTAAAAACTGTTTTTTTTGTGAGACCACAAGCAGTTGCTTTAGTCGTCCGACCACATTTCGATGAGTAGCCTACTTTCACCTCCAGATCCACGTGCACCACATCTGATCTGACTCATTTTAATCTAGAGAAAGTTCCCGTATACCTGGCTGAATGTTTATTTCCAGTTTGCGGCAAAGAATGTACATTCAACCCACAATGCTTTGTTTTTGGTTCGCTTCCTATTGTTGGGTTGGATCACGATCACATCTAAGGCAAACCGAGTTGGTTTGTTTTGTTTGAATGAGCGTTTACTTCACAACAAACAAACCGTATTATTGGGGGGGGGGGGAACAGTACAGAACGCTCTGGGGTTTGACTAAAACGGACCAAACAGCCCAGGTGTGAAAGCATCCTTAAGAAGCGAGGGTGACCGGGAAACAGTACAGAAGGACTATTGGAGAACGCAGCCTAGGACTCACGGTCGGTGGTTTTCATACAGGTGACTCGGCTCTCCCGGCTGGGTGTGATGTTCCTTACTGTCTTGATCTGGACCTTCACACAGTAGCGGCTCAAGGGCTCCAGGTCACTCAGGACCAACGGGTTCTGCTGGACCGTCATATTCTTGGCCTGGGGAGCAGTGGGGAACAGACCGATTTCACATGGTTATGTAGCTAAAGCAAAAGTTCAATCAGTTCTTATCGATCTATGCCATCAGTTCACATGCTGTCATTGAAGACCCCGCCCCTTCACCTTTCAACCAATCAGGACCTTATGCATTTAACAGGAGTACAAAGTGCATATACAGGTCTCTGTTGTATTGAGTGCGACTCGTTGCAGCCCTCCTCCATCCCTCTCCACCAGGGCCAAAGACTTCCATCATAGTATAGACCAGCGTCTATACTTTTTTTGGGGGAAAATTCCTCACTGCATTTGACCCATCCTAAGAGCAGTGGGCTGCCACAGTAGAGTAGCACCTGGGAACCAACTCCAGATACACCCTTTCCTTGGTTACAGGGCGGAAGGGTGTGCATGTTTTTGCGGTGTGGGAGGAAACCGGAGCATCCGGAGAAATCTCACATGAGTGTGAGTGTGTCAGGACTGATTTTATGCTGCTCTTATAGTACTTTATTTCTTTCTATTCTTTTATTCTTGTATTTTTTATTGCTTTTTATTATTCTAATTTGTATTTCAATTCTTATTGTTCTATGTAAAGCGCATTGAGTTGCCATTGTGTATGAAATGCGCTATATAAATAAAGCTGCCTTGCCTTGCCTTGCCATGAGAACAAAGACATTTTATTTCAATACGTTATGAGTCATTAATGAGTATGTAGGGGCCTCTTGCTCAAGGCTGCAAACAAGGGAGAGTGCAGACACTGGGGAACCTCTGGGCCGAGAGTCGAACAACCACTAACCACTAGGGGGGTCCCCCTGTACGGCATGCCGGTCAATATCAGGTCACACGCCAACTTGGGCGCTATCAAGGTATTACGGTATTTAGACATTTTTCATTTTGAATACTGTCAAAAATACAGACCCATAGGGTCCTCCAGCAGGAATCTATGGAAAAAGGCGTCTTATTTCCTATCTATTCAATATTCTAAGTATTTAAAGCATGACTTGTCTAAACAGGCTAAGTGCATATTAGACACACAACATTGTAGGCTAGACAATATCATACATGCTACAATGACTTCATCGACATGCGTGCTGACTATCACCACCAGCAGCTCAGCTTTTACGTTTTTACATTTCTTCCCACGAATACAGTCATATACCGTATACCCTGGTGAAATGTCAGGAAGGTGTGAAGGTATGAAAACATAGATACCACCCAAGCCTAACGCCAACACAAACGCAGTGCAATTTCACATCGCCAAAAAACCCACCAACTGCTTGCTTGGCGGTGTGAACAAGAAGCCAGAGAGCATGAAAGATGAAAGACGGCGTGATGTAGAAAGCCTCAGTACTCAGATCGTAAGCGGATAACCTTTGTGCTCATAGAACCAGGCGGTCCATACCTTGTCCTTCTTGCCCTCCTCGTTCTCCCTCCAGTAGGTGACGATGTAGCTGGCGTAGTTGTAGATGTCCCTCAGGTTGGAGATGCGGAAGACTGGGTCTATGATGTGTATCGTCACGTGAACCCCATTGGAGACCAGGGTCACGTTGGGGGGACCTATGGTGGCTGATGAGGGACCAGGGAAGAGCGAGACTTGAGCGAGTCTTGAGCTAGTAGTCCTTTCATTTTCTAAAAGACATTATGGCAGGAGGAGGATTCAGCGAGTGAACCAACACAGTGGTTTCCACTTACTGTTGATATCCAGGGTCAAGGACCCGCTCTCCACCCAGGCGGTGGTCTCGGGGCCCCGCTGGGCCCTCACTCGGCCTCTGTACGTCCCGTACGCGGTCAAGGGGATGTCGAGCGCGGTGAAGTCACAGCTGAGGACACTGATGTTCACACAACCAGGCCTGTAGACGGTTACTGGCGTGCTACAAATGAAACCAGACGGATTAGCGCCGGAACAGTTGAATGAAAGTGTGTGCGTGTGCGTGTGTGCATGCGTCCCGTTTCCTCTTTACTAGAACACGAGCCTCTCAGGTCTCCGTGAAATCTGAACCGTGTCAACACATGACTTGCGCCCAGGGTGTCACATTATCACTTATTTCAGTTGACTTTAACCTGTTTTTGTTTCCGTGTTGTCATTCACTCCCGTCATTTCAGATCAGCCCCTCCCCCCCTGCCTGCAAATCATTACCACCTCATTAGTTCACCAGCATATATACCAGTCCATTTCCCTTTGTTCGCTGCCAGATAGTCGTGTGTGTTTACTTCTAAGCTTTCCCGCATAAGCCTGTGTGTTATTCTTCGGTTATGAATGTTGCCTATCTGATCAACCTGCCCGCTTATCTCAACACCTGCCTGCCCCTCGTCTGAATTGTTTGCCTGCCTGCCTTGTTCTTACCTAACTCTCTGCCTGCCCCGCCTGATGACGTCTCTCTGCCTGCCCCATATCTGTACTGTTTGTCTGTCAGACTGATTGCCTGGTTCGTGATCCTGCCTGTATACCGATTACTGAGTGAAGAACTTCTACTCCTCTGTCCTCTGTGCCATGCTTTTGGGTCCACACCGCCTGTTCGAGTCAAGTCGTTACACAGGGGACAAACGCTCACATGCTAAACAGCTATGAACCTATACTATTATCTCTAAACCTACACATACTTTACTATAACCTATACTTTAACCATACACTTTACTATAAACTACACTTTACTATATACTTCACTATAAACTATACTTTACCATAACCGATACTTTACTATATACTTTACTATAACCTATACTTTACTATTTATTTTACTATAAACTAGACTTTACTATAAACTATACTTTACTATAACCCTTTACTATAACCTGTACTTTACTATATACATTATTATAAAACCCTTTATAACCTGTAATTTACTATATAATTTACTATAAACTATACTATATGCTTTACTATAACCTGTACTTTACTATATAGACTATATTGCCTATAGACCTATTATAACCTATACTTTTCTATATGCCTACTTTATGATTAACCCATACTTTATAAACAACATAAACTATATTGACTGATCAATCTGTGTTTTTTGTGGCTGAGGATTCCATTAATATTTATGTCCAACCTCATAATAGCACTTGAGCTCATGTGCACTGATGACTTAATTGACCTTCATACTTTCAATTAGACTAAACACCCCAACCTAGAAGTGATCCTAGTTTTAAGCCTAATTTATACTCCTGCGTAAAGTGCTCTACGTCGGTTACGGAGAGCCTCTCCGTCGTCTCCGGCTGCATGAAATATTTTTTAAGTGTCCGTCACTCCGTCAAGGGACAACGGAGACAGCAAGGGCTGCGATTGGTCCTCTAAAAACATCATTTCCGGACGAGGATCAGGATGACGCGATGCACGCCATATACACTATGCTCTATGGACGCATAAAGCTCCAGAATGCCAACCCGACCTACTTGAACCCTTGAAGCAATTATGTTTTTTACTTGTAAAGCATTTCATTTTGTATTATAATGTTTCCCCTTTTAACTATCCCTCTTAACTATTTGTCCCTTTTGTACTTGTTTACTTGTGTGAAATGTGTGAATCTTGTGTGAAATCTTGTTTACTTTGCACCTTGTTTGTTTTGCGGGTGGGAAATTGCATTGCGTATCCGGCACCACGACGGAGAACTATGAGGGTTCGAGGGGTCTCCGTGGTAACGCAGTTGGATAGCGCATTACGCAGTTGTAGAATTATAACAGTCAGACAATGGCCGAAACATTTGCGTTGCACTCACTTGATTTCAGTCGTATAGGAGACCTGGGATGTGTTTCCAGGCTGGTCCCAGTGCAGCACCATATCCATGTTATAAGAGCTCATTCGGACATTTCTGGGTTCATCCAGCACACCTAGGATCACTGCACAGGTAGTGGTGTGGTTATTAACCTGGTGACATATCACTGCACAGGTAGTGGTGTGGTTATTAACCTGGTGGCATAATCACTGCACAGGTAGTGGTGTGGTTATTAACCTGGTGGCATAATCACTGCACAGGTAGTGGTGTGGTTATTAACCTGGTGGCATAATCACTGCACAGGTAGTGGTGTGGTTATTAACCTGGTGGTGTATCACTACAGGTAGTGGTGTGGTTATTAACCTGGTGGCGTATCACTATACAGGTAGTGGTGTGGTTATTAACCTGGTGGCGTATCACTGCACAGGTAGTGGTGTGGTTATTAACCTGGTGGCATAATCACTGCACAGGTAGTGGTGTGGTTATTAACCTGGTGGCATAATCACTGCACAGGTAGTGGTGTGGTTATTAACCTGGTGGCATAATCACTGCACAGGTAGTGGTGTGGTTATTAACCTGGTGGCATAATCACTGCACAGGTAGTGGTGTGGTTATTAACCTGGTGGCATAATCACTGCACAGGTAGTGGTGTGGTTATTAACCTGGTGGCATAATCACTGCACAGGTAGTGGTGTGGTTATTAACCTGGTGGCATAATCACTGCACAGGTAGTGGTGTGGTTATTAACCTGGTGGCATAATCACTGCACAGGTAGTGGTGTGGTTATTAACCTGGTGGCATAATCACTGCACAGGTAGTGGTGTGGTTATTAACCTGGTGGCATAATCACTGCACAGGTAGTGGTGTGGTTATTAACCTGGTGGCATAATCACTGCACAGGTAGTGGTGTGGTTATTAACCTGGTGGCATAATCACTGCACAGGTAGTGGTGTGGTTATTAACCTGGTGGCGTATCACTGCACAGGTAGTGGTGTGGTTATTTATTAACCTGGTGGCGTATCACTACACAGCACAGGTAGTGGTGTGGTTATTAACCTGGTGGTGTATCACTACAGGTAGTGGTGTGGTTATTTATTAACCTGGTGGCATAATCACTACACAGGTAGTGGTGTGGTTATTATCCTGGTGGCGTATCACATTAAACCAATGAACAGGATTGACGTTTAGGTTTCGCTTTTGTCCCACCAGACACCAATGCTTCACGATCCGAAATGAAAACCAAACATCATAAATGGCAATAGTTAGAGCAGCAGCCCTTCCGCCAGAGCTCCGCGACGTTAGGGCGTGTACTCTTTAAGTACTTCATAACGTAAACTTAACGTAAACTTCATCCACATCAAAGTTTTAAAAAAGTACAAGCAGACTATACCTTTCGGCGCACAGCACAGTGTCGTCACCATCGCCAGGAGCAGTACCTGTCTCCTCACCTCCATGGCTCCGTCACGACGACGGGGGCGCGCGCGGCACCAAGTCGTCGCCCTCGGCGCGAGCGGCGCCTCGCTCCGTTACGCCGACCAATCAGCGGTCCTAGACGCACAGTGGGCGGTACCTCGCACTCCGCTGTCTACCAATGGCATCGTTCGGTTCGGTTTGGCGGAAGACGAGGCCACGCCCCCCCCCCCCCACCACCAAGGCGGCGACCATGAGGGAAAACGAAACCGTTTTCTGTATTACATTACATTACAGCATAGTGCAGTACATTACACTACAGTACTTGCATTGCAGCATATTACAGCACATTACATTACAGACTGTAATGTAATGTGCTGTAATGTAAAGTACTGTCATTTACAGTACTTTACATTACAGTACAGTAGTAGGCCTATATTACATTACAGTACTTTACATTACAGTATTACATTACAGTATATTACATTACAGTACTTTACGTTACAGTATTAAATTACAGTATATCACAGTACATTACATGACTATATAACATTACAGTATATTACATTACATTAGGTACTTTACATTACATGACAGTACATTACATTAGAGTATATTACAGTACAGTATATTACATAACAGTATATTACAGTACATTACAGCACAGTATATTGCAGTACAGTACATTACAGCACAGTATATTACAGTACATTACAGCACAGTATATTACAGTACATTACAGTACAGTGCATATGCTTCTGGGAACCAAGGCAACCCCCCTGTGTTGTTGAGGCTGCATGTGTGTTTGTGACCCAAAAAGGGATTGGAAACAAAAAAAACACACAAATTGACTCGAGCTCAGCCATCACCTGTCAGGAACTACAGGGCTTTCAGATTCGTCGGATGGGAAACATGACTCATCGGTGCGTTAGTTGGGCTTACGTCCAGTTAAAAAAAGCACACACACACACAAACACATGCACACACACACACACACACACACTCACGCACAGAGAGAGAGAGAGAGAGGCATAGTGGGTCTACAAGACGTGTTTTAATTGCTTGGCATTGGATCACAGCTTAATAGTAAAATGAACAATGGCTACAGTTTTACAGGTGTTATAAGAGGTAATTAAGGTTAAAAAAAAAACAGAACAGAGCTGGTTAAGTGCATACTACTCGTCAGTCAAGAAGAGAAATGTAGAAGAAATCACATGCCGTAGACGTGACCTTTTTTATTTGTTAATACTGTTAATACTAGATTGTCTACGACTTGATATTAGACAATTAAATCACAAAGTGTAGTTAAAGTGCCCCCGCACCCCTATCCTCCTCCTTCTTCTTCTACACACCGGTCTCTCTATCAGAGGAAATGGAAAAAAAGAGAGAGCGAGAGCGAGCGGCAGAGAGCAAGGAAATCTTATTCGAGGGGTGTTTATTTACCATAATATGGTGAGGATATAAACCCACAGAGATAGAGATAGAGAGAGAGAGAGAGAGAGAGAGAGAGAGAGAGAGAGAGAGAGAGAGAGAGAGAGAGAGAGAGAGAGAGAGAGAGGAGGCGGCGAGATGGAGAGAAATGAGTCAGAGAGGAAAAGAAGCGAAAGTGATCTTCAGGAACACAGTAGAAGAGACGTGTGTGTGTGCAGTCAGAAGCCTCCCC
>OMPL01109466.1:0-10138 GCA_900312945.1 Merluccius capensis | reverse complement strand
ATATATATATAAAATCAGCAGGTCTTTGCAGAGTTAGAAGGAAGACATTCTAATTGTGTCTGTTTATTTATTTGCCATATGCACCAAGCGCATCACACACATCCATGTGCCTACCCACGCAATTTGTGCAAGACACATTCACCCCTTGATCAGGCCTAGAACGCACACTATCTCCCGCCAAACTTCCGCAGTACAGACATTTTATTTGATGGACAAGTTAACACTGGTAGGCTATAAGGCCTATAATTACATTACATGAACAAACGAATAATAACAAATCATGCAGTTGAGAACACACACAATTGCTTAGCTTTATAGGCTATATTGTAAAATTTGAGATACATATTTGTTTAAGGGACAAGTCAACACTGTTATTATTATTATATGAATGAAGAAATATAACGACTCAAGCAGTTGAGAAATCTACTCTGCGTGTATGTCGGTGTGTCTGACACAACAACACAAACACTTATTGTAGGCTATTATCAGCAATCTAATAGTGTGAAATAGGGCCTATTGTCCAATGTCCAGTCTTTAGAACAAGACTAATCTGAAGGAAATCTGTGCTTTTTTAACAAGCTATTTTGTTTTGCAAGCGAATACCAACTACGCCTATTACAGATCACTCCTGCTTGGCAAATGGAGACATATAACCATAGAAATGAAGCCCCCCGCATACAGTCTATGAACCTCACTGACAATCAACGCGCCTTAGGCCGTTTGATACGGGATATGTGTTGATCCAGACCAGATGATTTCTATGAGCCAGAGGTTTTCACCTCCTGTCTTTCCGTATGTTCTCTTGAATCTCACAGAACCCTAATTACCCTAAAGGAGACCCACTTCAGCCACGTAAGGAATTGTGCTGTTCCACCATGTTGTTATAATGATTATAACTTCTTCTTTTTTAATATATATTTTATTTTTTATATATATATATATATTTTTATGTTGCCTTTCAGGGCTTCCGTAATAAATCAATGCAAATACTATAAATACAGTTGAATCATTGCTGTATCATAATGCATGACCGCATAACACATGAATGCATTTTCTATATATGTATTTATTTAAATAGGCAACATTTATTATTTAAGTAATTATGGCTTACATTATGACAATTGCAATATCTATAGGCTTATATTGCATGCATACAAATCTGAAAATACACATGAATGGGGATCATTTGCACTGCTTTAGCAATGGTATTCACTAAGGGGGATAATGAAATGCATCTTATGTTCACTGTCTCTCTACTCCCCATCCTGTTTCTCACTTTCACTTTCGTCCTTCCTGTGTGGCATGTTGGTTGATTTAACATGACACCAATACACATTGATATGCCTGGATTTCACACACAGACACCCCTCGTCTTTGCATAATACATAATTGTGTAATTGATGTAAATATCCAAACAGGAAGATTTAAATAGTCCAAATGCTGGAGGGGGACAAAACTCAATGTAGGTCAAAGAACACATTTGCATTTATCCTTTTACACATGTATGGTGATGTTGGAAGGGAGGCCGAATTTCACCAGAGCAGCGAAGGGTAATCTCAAAAGAAGTATCTGTGTGTGTTGGAGGGGGGTTGCATCTAGAATTGGTTGCATACTAAAGACAGGGCAGTGGAAATTGAAAGCAGAAGCCATAAAGTGCAATCAGAGAAGTGGGGAGAAGGCATAGTGCATGACTGCAGTTGGGGATGTGAGGGGCTGTAGGGATTTCACTTGAGTGAAATCTGTTATGTTGCAAGTAGTATTAAGCACAGCAGACCGACATACGTTCAAGTGTAATTGTATTTTAAGGTAAGCACGTAGCACAGTACTGTAGTTCTAGCGTGTAGTGTTCTTCTCCTACCTCCTCTCTACAACACACTACATAACAGTAGAGCGCACCTTAATGGTGTAATCAGGTAGTGGACACAACATCCCCCCACAACGTAAAACAATTACTTCTCTCTGTAAGAACCTTTGAAGTAATACAATTATGCTTATGTAAATCTATAACCATAGAACATTAAACCAAGTGATAGAAATGAGAAATAATATCATGGCTAGTATCGGACCGTAATAGTTAAATGCAAAATAATAATTGACTGTATTTATCAAAACACATTTAGCAAGAACATTTAAGCTCAGAAACATGACTTAAAAGGATACGGCAAAGTCCTGGGTTCTTCCATTTCCCGTATCATAGTCTTTTAACCAGTCCGGAGGTTTACGATCTCTGGCAGGATGCACTCGGTCATGCATGGTTCTCTCAGGCGCGTAGGGTTGAGATGTTCCAGCCAGCGGCTGCTCTGTAGGCATCACTGCTGCATCAGTTGCTTGAGTGCGCTGGTCTGCAGATATCACGGCTGCATCAGGTACACGAGTGAGGTGAGAGGAATGCCAAAGTTTCCCATCAGAAAGTCTGTATGTGCAGGGACCCTCTTCCTTTTGGATTTCAACTGGCTTTGTGAATCTGGGATGTCCTTTGGGCACATGAGTCTGCTTCTTCACTCCCCTCTTTTTGTCACAGTGTGTCTTGATCTGAGTCTGGCGGTTGGAGACCCGCTGGCGTACCCCAGCATCACTGTGTTCGCAGTCTGGCAATGGCATAACAGCAAGTTTGGTTCTCATCTTGCGACCAAACATCAGTTCAAAAGGTGAAACATTCGTCATTGAATGTGGGGTTGCACGGTAAGTCTGTAAGAAAGCAGTAATTGTTTGTTTCCATGGTGTAGCTTGTACGATGGCAGCTTGCACACAGCTCTTCAAGACTCGATTAAATCTTTCTACAGCTCCATTAGACGCTGGGTGATACACAGACACCTTGATCTGTCTTATGTTGCGGTCTTTGAAGAATGTGGAAAGGGCAGTAGAAGTCAGTTGAGGCCCATTGTCAGTCACTACACATTCAGGGTTGCCATAACGACTGAAGATGTTAGCGAGGAATCCAATCATGACCTTGCTGGTAATTGATGCTGTAAAAGCCACTTCAGGCCATTTGGAATAGTAGTCAGTAAGAGCAATGGCATACCTACAGTTCCATGGGGCTGTCTCGAACGGTCCTACTATGTCCAGAACTAACTTGGTCCATGGTGCTGCAGGCAGAGGTACTGGCTGTAGTGGTGCGGCGAAAGTCTTTGCCGTGCGGTCCAGTCTTTGCCGTGCGGTCCAGGCCATTCCAGGGAACCAATACAACTCGCGCAGGCGTTGTTTAGTTCATACTATGCCCTGGTGGTTCTCATGTGCCAGCACAACTAATGTTTTCCGTAAAGAAATAGGCACCACTAAGCGAGACCCACGGCACACTAAGTCTCTGTGTACACTCAGTTCATTTCGCATTTTGAAGTATGGTTGCAGTTCAGTACTCACTGATTTTTGAGAAGCAGGCCATCTTTTTTTAATCTGTGCGCACAGAGCAGAGATCTCTGTGCACGATGCGGAGGCAGATTTGAACTCAGACGGTGTAATGGCAGCTTGTGCTGTGGAAAGCAATGCAACCAACTTGGGCTCAGTCTCTGGTTCGTACGCAGGATCAGTAAGCAATGGTAATCGAGACAAGCAATCTGCGGTTTGGTTCTGTGTGCCAGCACGGTACACTACGTCATAGTTGAAGCACAGCAGTCGGGCTGACCATCTCGCGATGCGCATTCCAGCTCTGTCAGCACCTTTAGTAGATAGAAGAGTAGTGAGGGCCTGGTGATCAGTACGCAGAGTGAATCTGTGCCCCCACAGGTACGTTCTCCACTTCTCGAACACTGCCCAAACACAGCCTAAGGCCTCTTTTTCAACTGTTGCATATTTTCTTTCGGCCTGTGTCAACGTTCTTGAAGTGAATGCGACTGTGCGTTCAATGTTGTTAGGATGTATCTGCATCAAGACGGCGCCTACGCCATAGTCAGAGGCTTCTGTAGAAACGATGCTTGGCAGGGCAGGGTCATACAAAGCCAATGCTGGGCTGTCCACCAACAGCTGTTTCAACTCCCTGAAACACTTGTCAGCCGCATCAGTCCATTTGAAGTCTGAGTCACTGCGAAGCACGTCACGCAGTGGCTCCACCACAGTCTCATGGTTGGGCATGAATTTGTTGTACCATGAAATCATGCCCAGAAACACAAGGTGCCTGCATCGTGTGGTGGAGGTGCTTGTGCAATTGTTTTAACATGTTCTGTATCTGACTCGATGCCTTGTGCGGACACTAAGTGACCCAGAAAGCGCAGACTGGACTGTCTGAACTGGCACTTTTTATCATTGAGACGCAGACCTGCATTTGTAAGCCGCTGTAACACTTCTTGAAGTGCAGTGTTGTGCAGCGCTTGGGTGCGTCCTAAGCATATGATGTCATCTAGGTAGTTGTTGACGTTTGGAACACCTTGCAGGACGACTGACATCATCTTCTGAAAAGCAGATGGAGCTGACGCCAAACCATAAGGTAGCCTGCAGAATCTGAAAAGGCCTTCATGGGTAACAAATGCAGTCAAATCCCTACTATCGGGATGCAGAGGAAGTTGATGATAGGCACTCTCAAGGTCAATTGTGGAAAACATGATTGACCCGGCAAGAGTAGAAAGCAGTTCATCCATATGTGGTAGAGGATGACTATCCACCACTATGGCTTTATTTGGTTCTCTGAGGTCAACATACATTCTTATGCCACCTGTTTTCTTCTGTATCACGACGATGGGTGAAACCCAGGGTGATGCGTCAATCCGTTCAATCACCCCAGCAGAGAGCAATCTGTTCAATTCATCAGACACATCAGATCTGACAGCAAAGGGCAGATCGTAACTTTTGGCAAACATATATGGCAGACTCAGAGACCTTAACTTTATGCATGAAACCTTTCACACAACACACTGTTGGAGCGTGCACTTCGGCTTTGGAGAGCTGTATAACTGGGCTGGAAGCAGGAGGGTTGCAGGCAGGTGAGGCAGAAAGCACCTTGTCACCCTCAATACGCAGCTGAAGTGCAGTTATCAAATCCATGCCCATTAGTGGAGTCCCAGTCTCTGTTACATAAAAGTTCACTTTACAGTACTCACTGTTCCTCACCACTGTAGCAGGCATGCATCCCAGCACTTTGATTAGAGTTTGGGAGTATGTCACAAGACGAGCTGCAGGCGGTTGTAGAGGCACTCCCTCGAAGTATTCCTCCACTATGCATTTTGGCAAAACTGACACTGAGGCTCCCGTATCCACTGTAAGTGTAACTGTCTTTTGCAATGTCCCAGCACGAATGTCCACAGTGCAATGTAGTTTTGCTGGTGACTCTGACTGTTGCAGCAATAGCAGAGTATATTCCAGTATTTCCACTTGACGCACGCTATAAGTCAAGTGTAGCAGACCTACACACGCGCGCAAAATGTCCCTTCTTGTTGCAGGTTTTACACATGACTTTAATCGTGGGGCATTCCGGTGCATTAGCCAAATGCTTGTCGGATCCACAACGAAAACATGAGCGGGAATTTGTAGCGAGAGTGTAACTGGTGGTAGAATGGCTTGCAGATGAGCCTGAACGTGCATTCTCGTATGGCTGTCTAGTCATCCCTGTTCCTTGAACTTGGACTGCATGTACAGGAAAGCTACTTTTAACACTAGTCATGCACTTTGCTTGTTCTCCAGCTGACTCTATCTGACTAGCAATAGTGGTAGCCTGCTCTCGCAAGTCTTTCTCGGATCCGTGGATTTGCAACATGTTCCACTAGCTGGTCACGTATCATGTCATCACAGCTAGTAAATTCACAAGTAGCAGCTAACCGTCGCAAAGCAGTCACGTACTGAATGATCGATTCATCCGCAAGCTGGGCTCGTTTTCTAAATGTGTGTCGTTCGACGACAACGTTTACCTTTGGTGTGAAGTAGCCATGCAGGGCAGCTATCGCAGTTGCCAATGTAGCACCAGTCTCCGGCAATGTGTAAAATATTCTTTGTCCCTCTGTTCCTAAGCAGTGAAGCAAAAGGGCACGTTGTCTTGCCTCAGTCCAGTTTAGTCCATCCATGTCAATAAAGAGTTATGCAGGAGTTTACCCTATAATAGTAATAATAATATTAGTTAATAGTAATAATAATAGTAATAATAATAATAATACATTTTATTTGAAGGTGCCTTTTGAGACACACAAGGTCGCCTTACAGTGCAAAGTGGTAAAGGGACAACAAGCTCAGTATGTCCCATGGGGATCGCAGGACTTAGAGGGGTTAGAATAAAACATAATAAAGAAAGCGCTGTGAACATTAGAACATTTAAGGATCTGTTGGGACATAGAAAGCTCACATCAAGAGATCAACTATATGTTAGTGTCTGTTTTGTGTTTTTGTTGATTTGTTGTCTCTGTGAATTTGTTTTCCAACTGTGTGTGTAAAAGTGTTTTAGCGTTTTGTGGGACAATTAGCAGACCAACAGCTCAGTTAAGTTGGGTACTTTTACACCATGTCCTGCTACACGGTCCAACACCTCCATCTAGTGGACGCTTGTCACCACTACCATTCATTTCCCCAAACACACCTGTTCCTATTTGGCTTTGAACGTATTGAAAAAAAGAAATTGTGGTAAAATCAAAAGAGTGGTTGTATAAGCAAACAATAGGTATGGGTGGTATTTATTGGAAATCTGATACAAGTGGAAAATTGTTATATGTGTGCTAAAAGTCATCAAGATACATTGTATATAATAAATACTGAATATAATTTGGGAATCTGTGAACAAGAAATTGAGGAGTGACACCAAAAAACAAGAACAGGCAAGACAACAACTTGAAAGAAATCAAATGCAAACTACAACAGTGAGCCCCAATGACGATGCATGGTCAATACCCTTATGTTGAGGCAATGTTTGATGTATATGGGATCAAGTAAATACAGCAAATCTAAAGAAGGACATAGAATTGTCCAATAGAATAGGAGAATTATCTGTACCCAAAGGGGTTGAGCTTTATGTAGAGCAGGGATTAGAATGTTTCCAAAACAATGAAGTAAATGTAGAAGATACTGATGTAGACATGATAGGAGAGAATCTATGTGACACCATTTGGAATGTCACCAACAACTGTATTGATCGATACCAAACAAGAAAACCAGCACCTATTATAAAAGGGAATAGAGCCAGTGAACATCTTATGTCATATATGACATTCCAGTGGCATAATTGTTTATATCAAAATTAGGACAATGACACTGAGGAAATGGAAATCGAGGGTAGTTTACTTGAGTGTATCCATTTTAAGTTGATATATTAAGTGTGTACAGAATTGTATTTATTAACAATTATTTACTATTGTCTGTATAAATGGGAATCTGCCTTCAAACTTTAACAGGGAACCAGTACTAATGATCACCTAAAGGGAACAAAGTAGATGATAAGTCACAAGGGGGGATCATTTGAATATTAATGAGCTATAATAACAAATTATGGGAATATTAATTAATAATGATAGAAGATCATTTGGTTCATTCAGAATTTTGGACACGGCTGATCTATAATTACACTGTAATAACAACTGTTCACATACTGGTTATGTTATGTTGTGTCAGATATTTTCCTGCGAAGATACTGGTTGGTTCTGGTTTCTCTTCCTCTCTGGACAATAGAGGGAGGTCCATCAGAGAAAGGACAGTTGAACTGGGGCTCCTGCCCTACATGGACTCAGAGACTCATATCTGGACATTGAAATTGACTGCAAACACGGAATGAGCAATGGGACTATTGATTTCTGTTACCAGCTGTGGATCATAATTTTTATATTAAGAGGCAACATGGCTGATAGCTTTATCTGAATATGATGTGTTTTTATTCTCTATATTTTATGTTTTCTTTAATTCCTTTACTGATTGATTTCTTTAAGTGATTGATGTTGAAAGATGTTAACACTCTGTAATGATGATTTGTTGTGCATTTGACAATGATTGGATTGAGGAGAAGTGCCTCATCCTGATTGGCTTGTGGGTGAGATCTTCTCTAGATTTACAGTACATCTCCTAGAGGTGGGTCTTCAACTAGATGATGGTAACCCAACCTGGATAGACCTCTCTTCAGCTGCTGAATGGCTAACTGGGAAGAGCTCTTCCAGTTGGGCGAGACTAGTTCATGAATTTGACCTTATTAGAACAATCGAATAGTTTACCTTGTCTAAAAGTAAATAAAAATAATGTGTGCATAAGTTCTAAAGGTAATGCTAAAAAACTAAATTAGTTGTTCCAAAGAGCTTGATAAATTAGGATCTAGAATCAATACTATATATTATATTATCATGAAGTGCAACCTCTGTGGAGACTCAAAACGACTCTTAAGAGATTGTCCGAAATCCTTTGCCAACAAGCTCTTTACACATGACATTTCACATTTCTCTCTCTACAAGCGTTCTCTGATTCCCAAACATGTCTAAGAAGCTATACCAGCAAAAGTACAGAAAGGAGTGGGAATCCAATCCTGAATTCAAAGGTTGGTTAAAGCCTTTTATTGGAGACGATACACGAGCCTACTCTTCGTACTGCAAGGGAGATTTTTATGCTAAGTTGTGCGACATTAAAAAGCACGCGGCCACGCAAAAACATATCGATAAGTCTAAGCCTTATGCTCCCAATCAGAGCAGCATCCCATTTATGCTAAAGAAAGTCGATGGTGCTAAAAGGGCAGAGGCCACAATGGCCCTAGTCATGGCAGAGCATTGCTCTATGCTAGCATGTGACCATATAGGAGAGGCATGCAAGGTAGCATTTTCTGATTCAGTGGCTGCTACTCATTTTCAAATGCACCGCACAAAGTGCACTGAAATGATCAATGGTGTGATTGTGCCATATTTCCTAAAAAAATTAGTGACCGACGTGGGTGTGAGCAGCTTTAGTCTGCTCCTTGATGAGATGAGGCTACTGACATCAGTGTCTCCAAATACCTGGGGGTTGTTATCAGATATTTTAGTGAGACCAAGCACACTGTACTGTCAACGTTTCTAGGCCTCGTTGAGTTGGAGGGGGGAGATGCAAGGTCAATTGCCTGTGCTGTTGTGGCATTCCTAGGCAAGTGTGGACTCGAAAAGAGTAAACTCATAGGAATAGGGACGGACAATGCCTCGGTCATGACAGGTATCAACAATGGGGTCCAGAAGGTGCTGCAGGAGGAGCATGGCCTCAAAGACCTGGTACTTGTTCGCTGTGTGTGCCACTCTTTACAGCTAGCAGTGACTCACGCATCCAATGACACCCTCCCCCGTAGTGTGGAGTATTTAGTATGTGAGACCTACAAATGGTTTTCAGTTTCCCCTAAGCGCAGGGAGGCCTACAAGGCCATATATGAAACAATTAACTGTGGAGAGAAACCGCTCCAAATTACAAAGGTCTGTGCCACACGTTGGCTGTCCATTGAACCTGCGGTTTCACGTATTTTGGAACAGTGGGAGGAGCTCAAGCTTCATTTTGCAGTGACAAAGTCAAGTGAACACTGTTACATGGCTGAGGTCTTGCACAACATGTTTAGTGACCCCCAAAACATTCTTTACCTGACTTTTTTAAAGTCAATCCTAGGTGAGGTCCAGCTAGCCATGAAGGCTTTTGAGGGTGACCAGGTCGATCCACTTAAACTGCTTGACAGATTGGTCAGCTTGATCCAGTCTGTGAGCAGCAGGGTGTTGAATCCACTGGCTAATGTCGATGTGCTCAAAGGGCCAATAGATGGATACATCAATGCTAAACCATACCTTGGTTACCTTTTTGAAAGTAAGGCAGCTGAGCTCCACCTTCAGGATGATGACAACATCCGAAAATGGTGTGTGGCCTTTACTGTCTCGCTTACAAATGAGCTGAGGGCAAGACTGCCAGACAACATTGAAGCACTGCAGAACATGTCAGTCTTCAATGTGGACAAAACTCTGCAGCACAGCAAGAGCCCTGCGGAAATGGAAAAGATAGCCAAGCTGCTTGGCTTCTCACCTGTGGACATAGACAGGATTGTCCAGCAATGGCTCACTATTCATCTCAAGAAATGGGATGAGGTCCAAACACCCTTGGATTATGGAGCGAGGTATGGAGATTTAGGGATGCAGCTGATGTCAACCCATTCAAAGAACTGGCTATGGCAGCTGTGTCTGTTTTGTCTTTGCCACACTCAAATGCGGAGGTTGAAAGGGTCTTCAGTCAGATGAGTGTAGTTAAAACAAAA